>LR753634.1:0-14214 GCA_902729485.2 Mus minutoides | reverse complement strand
TTTTTTTCCCACTGAAGATGAACATCTATGTTACTCCCATTCCCCCACCATATCAGCTTTTTCTTTCTTCTTTTTAATGAATAAAAGTGATCTATCCTGCAAGAACATTCTGAATACTCCATCCTGCTTTAAGCTTGAGGAGGAACATTGCCAAGTTATGCACATCTTAAGATTTTTCTCTTATAAAGCCAAGAAATGTGAAAGTTATTAGCAGTTCTCATGTACAGTTTTATGAGGAGAAGGGAAATGTAGAAGTTCGTGTTCCTATGGCAATGAGCTTGGGTTCTGACTAGCTTCCCAGCTTTGCCATCAGCCAGCCATGGCTCTGGATTTCTCAGAGCCAGACAGCTGGCAAAGTCTCCCTGGACTGAACAGTTGCTTGCACAAACATCCATGTTGACACTGCTTTCTTCTTTTCCATGAATTGTAACTTTTGCTCGGTGGAATTGCATGCTTATGCACTGATAAAAATGGTTTCTTTTTGCACGGGGCTTGTGCTCTCTCCCAATTTATTGGCTTTACATCTCCCCATGCCTGCAGTTTTGCAGGCTTCTGATATCACTCAGAAACTGAAGTCTGAGGGTGACAGTGCCATCCATCTCTGGTGCAAGAGCCCAGATCCTCTTGTGGATGGCTCGGCACTGAGGCTGTATCTTGTGACTATAATCTGTGCATCTGAAGTTGAGCCTCTAGTGTCAGTGAGACAACCCTAGTACTCAATATCTGGTCATTAGAAGTGATGCCATTATAAAGCTGATTTTAGGCCATAGAGCAAGACCCATAACATGAAACTACTTTGTATTCTTAAAATATATTAAGTTGGATCAAATTACACTTGAGTCCAACATGAAAAAACAAACAAACCAAACAACATGCCACATACTCCCTAAACAAGCCAGCACCCCCAAACCCCCTAAACAACAACAACAACAACAACAACAACAACAACAACAACAACAGACAAAAACCCTAGCACTTTATCTACATTGGCTAAGAGTAGCTCTACCAAGTACCTTGTGTTGTGTGGCATGGTGACACATGCCTTTTATTCCAGCACTTCAGAGGCACATGCAGAGGCAGTGTAAAGGCAGGGTAGAGGTAGGTGTATCTCTGTGAATATAAAGCTAGTCTGGTCTATAGAATGAGTTTCAGGCCAACCAGGATTACATAGCCAAGACCCTGTGTATACAAAACAAAGCCCCTAGAAAACTAAAACCAAAAATGATCAAAGAAACCACCCAAGATCCAAAGCAAAATGTCCATGCTTATGGAGAGAAAGAATTGTGAAAGCCAAGGATAAGAAGGAGCAGGTTCAATTGTAGTTATGCAGGATTTAAAAGTAATAGTTTTGTGGGCTCATTTTTGGGAAGAGTTTAGATATTCAGGATAAGGTGTACTGTTTGTTTTTCACTTGGAGAAAAGCTTGAATCAACATGAAGTTAAAAAGAAGGAGCTGGCAAGTTGACTCAGTAGGTAAGGACATTTGCCATCAGGCAGAATGACCTGAATTTGTTCCCAGGGATCCACACAGAAAATGGAGAATATTTCTTGTAAATTGTCCTCTAGCTATACATGGTGATAGTGGCATGCACATGCTTAAATTTTGTGTGTGCATATGAATTCTAGAACACACCACAAATAAAACACCTGCCCCAACCTCACCCTAGTAATATTAACTAGATAACTGTAACAACCATTATATTCTAGATATCAGGGAGACTCCTTCGGCTTTCTAACTCCTAGCAACTAGTCGTTTATATTGTGACACCTTATTTTTGCTTTCTAGAAACTCATATACACACAATCATACACGATCTCTTACCATTGATGGTTGGTTTCTTTTACCAGGATCACTGTCTTTGTAGTTTTCCCAAGTTATACATTTTTTCAACAAAGCTCTCAGTACCTACCAGTTCTGCATCTCCTAGCCACAGGTCAATGATTGTGCCTGCTTGTAATCCCAGCTACTCAGGAAGCTGGAGTAAGAGAATTACAAGTTCAAGGACAACCTAGACAAGTTAGTGAGACTTTGTCCAAATCATCATCATCATCATCATCATCATCATCATCATCATCATCATCATCATCATCATCTTAGTTTTAAAAAGAGCTGGGGATTGTAGTTCAGTGACAGAGCATGTGTCTAGCACATAAAAGATTGCAGTTTAATCTAAAGAAAAGCGATTTGGTTGTTGTTGTGTACTAGGCATTGAGGCCTGCTATAAATACATCTGTACCAAACGTATACGGACATCTCTTTCTTTTCACTGTCCCCTAAACAAAGCATCACGGCAACAATTTATATAGCACTTATATATTTTGCATTCTTAGAAAGCTAGAGATGATTTAAAGCATATGGAAAAGGTGTAGTTGCTGTATATGAATACTCTATCATTGTATATAAATACTCTATCATTAGGGGTAAGGTCTTGAGCCTTCATAGCTTTAGGACTGGAAGTGGTCCTGGAGATCCAGTCAGAAAGACAGCTGTAGAGTCCTTTTTTGGTAGCCCTTAGTATTCTGTTTGGGTTTATTACTCTTTAACACATCACATGGTAAAACAACAACAACAAAACGAACAAACACACCTCCCCACATATAGGAGCTTTGTTTACAGTGATTATGAATAAAAAAAGTCTCAAAATATTTATGCATGTGTTCTGTGTAGCATGGATCTTCCTATAACATACACCATAGGCGTGGGCTTGCTAGGGCACCAATGGCCCTCTAAGACTCTGTCAAGCTCTGCTGATCAAGGGTGCTGTTTTCTTTTCCATGTGTTTGGATAGCTCGAGGAGTGTGGTGTGGAAAAAACCCTGCTGGAATTCAGTCAGGACTTCCCCAAGCATGAAGCCTCTCTTGTTCCATTCATTCCAGATGCTGGTTGGACATCCAGACAGGGGAAAGAAGAGTTCTGTTGGTTGAGCGTTTTTCCCCTTTCTGTGAAGAGTAACACCTGACTACAGCCCAAATGACAGAAAGATTTGAGTCCTCACGCTTCCTTGACAGGAGCAGAACACCCAAGAATGATAAGCTTGCTATATTTGTGTTGTGGACACCTAGGGTGGGAACCACCAAGATGGCTCAGAAAGTAAACGTGCTTGCTGACCAGCTTGATGATTTGAATTTCACCCTGAAACTTACACGGTAGAAGGAAAAAGCAGATTTCTCCAAATGATACTCTGACCTCCACACAAGTGCCATGGAATGTGCATGTCCACACATACATGATATGTACATAAATAAATAAATAAATAAATAAATAAAAAAAAATGTAATAACAATAAGAAAAGAAATTGAAAAATAAAAGAGGCATAGGGAACCTCTCAAAAGATGGAATGGGAAACTTGTAGGAGCTACATATCCAGGAAAATTGCTGTCAAACAATGTTATGTGCACCTCACAGTGTTGGTGTCCTCCTGAGCTCAGCACAGCTGTGGATGCCAACACATGAGCAGGCCAATTAATATTCTGTAATGGATGGGGGAGAATTGGTAGTTGAGGGCTGCTGGGGGAAGAGAGAGTCACTGTTGGGCTGTGGATCCTAGTAGGTTGCCCATACTCCAGTGGCTGGCTGGCCTACACTCAGACACATCTAGTTAGCACTAACTGGACTTAGAATGAAAAAGAGAAGAAGTTTATTAGGTTAGCCTGAAAGAACAGGACTCAGCTGCATGATTTTTGTCTTCAAGTATGTCTTAAGTAGAATAAACTTTATTTTTTCTGTATTACCCCAAGAATGGAGGTTGTTGATATTTACAAATCCTAGGCAGTTGTAAATTTGGCCAATGCTTTGACCCACTAGATACAGATACACCTAGAGACTTTCAGGGATAATATGCATATACTTTTCGAAAACTTTTGAGTTGTGCCCTTTTCCTAGAGGATGCCTGTAGAAACAGCAGGGCAGGAGACACCAGTTTAGTGAGTTTTAAAGAGTTTTCCAATGATTTGCATTTTCTGGAGGTGACAGGTTTAGATTTGTTCTTTTTCTTTTTCTCTATTTTCAGATGGAGTCTCACTCTGTAGCCTTGGTTTGCCTTGGAGCTTGCTATGTAAACCAGGTTAACCCTTAAGTCCCTGAGATTTGCTTGCCTCTGCCTTCTGCCTGCTGCCCTCATTCTCTGACTTAGGTCGCTTTAGTAGTTAGTAAGGTTCCTTTCCCTTGACAAGTTCATGTAGAAGCCTGGAGGTATATTGATAGCCTTCATCTTATAAATATGGCAGTGTTTTGGCTAGATCAACTCTAATTCTTTTAAAGCCTCAAGAATTATTTGATTCTGAATTTTATAGTGAAAGCCTCATATAACACAATTGGTCTATAAAGCCGGTGGTGATCTTTTTCACAGGCATTGGCATTCATGAATGGTTTTTAGAGTATTTGATTTATTTTTAGGACTTCTGCTTGATTTCTTCTTCATCTGCCTTGTAATTTTCATTAGCTTCATTTGGAGTTCCTTTTGGTTTGGCTCTATGGACCAGTACCCATTTTCATTGCAGCAATAAAGCTCTGAAGCTGGAGTATAAATTTATATATTAGTTATCAAATTTCTCTAGCCCGTTAGCTTCTATAGAATAGAAAATGGAGTGTTTTAGGGTCGTCTTCTCCATAAGGTTATTAAGGTCACTCTCAGAATTCTTTACATTGTTAAAATCATATGTTCAAGGATTTTTTTTAAAGGTAATTTTGGTAACTACCATATATTATATGGGGTGGAGAAATAGCAAGAGGAGATTTGGAAGATGTGACACTTTAGAACTTTTATAAGGCAGGACCTCCTGGAGCTCAGGTTGACTTTTACCTTGGTATGTGGTTGAGCATAATACTGCTGTCTCCATCTCCCCAGCACAGAAATGATAGGCATGTGCAGCCACATCTGCTCCTTGTGGCAGTGGAGACTGGATTCAGGTTTCCTGCATGCTAGGCAAACACTCTGCCAACTGAGAGCTACACCTCTAGCCCAAAAGGTTTTTAACCACAACCTTTTAATTCAGATTTACTACATTGTTACATGAAAGGAATAGACAGTGGCCAATTTTCAATCTGTGGGAGTTCTCCTAGCTTCATTAAACAAAAGTTTTGCTTAATGATAATTACTCTGTCTGGGGCTTCCAGATCTTTTTGGGATAAAACTGCATTTGCTGTGTTGTTCAGGAAAGGCACAAAGAATGAATCTCTCAGAAGGTGGACACTTCATTAAGAAAAGAAACCGAGGGATTCATTGCTATGGAAGCATTTGTTATTCTGCCATTAGGATGTGTAAAAGGAGGTTTAATTAACACTTGAAGTGTGCTGAACACATGTAGTATTAATCGTTTCACTTATGTGAACTGAGGAATTACTTGAGAGATTTCCAAAAGTAGATTCTACCACAGGGAAGCAACCTGCTTCCCAAAATGCCAGCCATTTCTTGGCATTATCATGAAGCAGTGGAGTCAAGAGAACAATGTGTGGGATTCAGAGGAATAACTAGAGATTGTCCAGGAAAGGGCACCTGGTCTGAATGAAGAGAATGCAAGTGCTGCCATCTGAGGACAGTCTATAAATATGTTCTCTCATCTGTCTGCCAATATGCAGGCCAAAATGCAGAATGATTGATGTCTGTCAAATTAGGAAAGTTGTGTGTAATTGGAAGCAGACTTAAATGCAAATCAACTAACATATGTGAATGGGATTTAAATAATTCCTGGTACATAGTAGGTGATCAACAAATGTTAATTCTCTGCTGTGCAAGCTTTTATTTTTTTTTAAGCCGAAAGAAGGAAATTTAAATACAAATAAAGCAAAGTATAATTTTCTGCAGGTAATAAGTATGGAAATTGATATTGAAAGACTTTGATGAAAACTGTGGAGCTATTGTCAAAATGGACTTGGATGATGAGTACCGAGAGAGTTGATGTGTTATGATCATGGGAAATGAGTTAAGGGAAAGCCATCTTTAGCTGGTGGGGCAGCTTAGACATTCAAATCATGTTTGTTGTTGTTCTTAGCCTAAGACACATTTGCTAAGTAGTTTTTAGAAAAATAGATACGCTGAAGGCTGATTTGTTCAGCTACTTCAGGGCATAGAAGTGTCTTACAAATAGCTCCGTTATCTGTTGAATTATCCTCTTAGGAATACAGTATAAAATATAAAATCCCAGCACTTGGTCGGCAGAAGCAGGTGGGTCTCTGTGAGTTTTTAGGTCATCTTGGTCTATGTAGTGGGTTTCAGGACAGCCAGAGATACATAGTGAGACCCCTTCTCAAACAAAACAAGAAGTAGGAGGAGTTGGAGCCAGAGGTAGAGAAGGGAAAGCAGGAGGACAAAGAAGAGGAGGAGAGGGAGGAGGAGGAACATGAAACTATTACAATACCATGATTTAATCATACCATCTTTCATTTTGTATGTAGACAACTGTATTTTTCTGTGTAAATAAAGTTATTTCCTTTACAGCACATGAACATTTGATGAGCTGGTTTCTCCTAGTAATGTGAACAGCTTTCCATTACAGAAAATCTTGCTTATGAAAAATTTATGTGATTAGAATCCCATGACATGAAGACTGTTCTATGATCCATGTAACAGATTGCCTATAGTTGGACTTTGGACATTTTTTTAAAAGATTTTGATTTTAGAGAGAACATCACTGTGCTTGTCTTACGCAATTTAGTTTTTGGACAGGATTTTTCAGTGTAGCTTAGGCTGGCCTCAAACTCATAATTCTGCATCAGCTTCCAGAATATTGGGATTACTGTAATATGTTACCATGCCTGCCTTAAAATGGCTTATTAGGTTGAATTTCTAGAAATGAAACCTCTTGAGCAAAGAGTATGAAAATGTAAGCTTTAAGTAGATATTACCAACTGCCATCAAGAAATATTGCAATAGTGATGTGTAGTGTTATTTCAGTTACTCAAATTATTCATTCCATAAACCTCCAAGGATGAACACGTAGAAATATCAATTTGCCAAATTTAAATTTAAGGTGTTGCAATTTTAACTTACAATGATACCTGGAGAATGGTAAATATTTTTCAAATGTTTATTTTTAGGAGGAAGAGATAGTCCTACTTTATCTACTTTATTCAGTCTTCATTCGATATATTTAACTTTTTTTTTTTTTTTGAGATGTTCTCACTATGTAGAACAGGCTGGCTTTGAACTGTCAAAGCTCCACCTGTTTCTGCCTACTGAGTGCTGGCATTCAAGGAGAGTTCCACAGCACCGGGAGTATAACTGTTTCTTATAAGCTTATAAGATTTTTATATGTTGCAGGTAGTTGGTATTGTTTTATGGCCTTTTATATTTGAGAATTATCATGGGTTTTGGGCAGCTTTCTACCAGAGACCAACAAGAATGGATGTATTATTATTATTATTATTATTATTATTATTATTATTATTGTTATTATTATTATTATTTGGTCATTAGCTGTTGTGGTCAACTCTTCTCAGCAGAAAAAGAAGGAATAAAACTTATATGCACAATCAAATTGAAGTTAAATGCTGGTGATGAAGTTGAGTGTGTGTCATTTGGAAGGAGTTCAGTACATGGTAATTAACCGTTTTTTCTCCATCTTTGTGTCTACGTAGCTGATAGAATATGCAACAAGTAATGGAACATCAGGTTCATATTATGGAAAACCCTAGAAAAGATTTGCATATTTACACATGTATGCATATACTATAGTTTTTGAGTATATATGCATGTATGTGTAGTGTATATGTCTGCATGTATCTGTGTGTTGTGTACCTGTATTCTCTGTGTGTAAACCAGAGATGGATACTGGGTATCTTCTTTTAGTGCTCTTTATTTTTTTGAGACAGGGTCTCTCACTGAACTGGGTCATTGAGCTTTGCAGATCATGTCCTTCCTGTTACAGGTGCATGCCATCATGCCTAGCTATTTTTAAATTAACTTTAAAGAATTGGAATAAAATTACATCATGTCCCTCTGTTCTTTTTGATTTTTCCACCCCTCCCATACCTCTTTCTCAGGGACACTATTTTTTTTTTTTTCCAGCCTGGGTGCTGAGGATTCAAACTGAGGTTATCAAGTTTGTATGCCAGGCATTTTTACATTGCTAATTGGCTGATCTCCTTATCTGTTTTAATCCATTCATTACCTCTGTCTTCTTCACTTCAGTTTAATATTACTCTGTCTTTTAATAAGCTCCTTGAAATTCCACACCACACTTTTCTTGAAAACTGAAGAGTGGTAAACAAACATCAGACAAGTCACTAGATTTTTACATGGTTTTTGTTTTTCAGACTATTTTTTTCCCAACTTTTATTAGATATTTTCTTCATTTACATTTCAAGTGTTATCCAGAAAGTTCCCTATACCCTCCCCCCTCCCGGCCCTGCTCCCCTACCCACCCGCTTCCACTTCTTGGCCCTGGCGTTCCCCTGTATTGGGGCATATAAAGTCTGCATAACCAAGGGGCCTCTCTTCCCAATGATGGCCAACTAGGCCATCCTCTTCTATATATGCAGCTAGAGACATGAGCTCAGGGGGTACTAGTTAGTTCATGGTTATTCTTCCACCTATAGGGTTGAAGACCCCTGTGTGTGTGTGTGTATGTGTGTGTGTGTCTCTGTGAGCTGGAGTGGGTGGGGTAGACACTGAACTCTGACCCTCTACAAGAGCAGTACATGCTTTTAGCTTCTGAGCTATTTCCCAAACATCCAATTCTCCACTCTGGTAATCTGCCTTCTCTATTAAGTACCAGGAAGTAAATCTTTTTAGACAAATATTCTATTTAAAAATACATTATTTGGGTAAACAAAATATCATACTATATAGTGAGATTTGACTATAAATCTTTCTTTTTTTTTTTAAATTGAAAATATTCTTTTTTCACACAATTTATCCCAACCACATTTTCCTCTTCTTCCACTCCTCTTAGACACACCTCCTTCCCTCTCCCCAAACCACTCCCCATTTAATGGGATATTTCTCATTAAAAAAAAAAAGCAGACCTCAAAGAGACAACAACAAAACATAAATATAACATAACATAACAAAATAAAACAAACAGAACAGAACAAAACAAAACAAAACAAAACAAAACAAAACAAAACAAAATAAGTCAAGGCAAAAGACCTCACACTGCAGCTAGACAAGGTAACCTAACAAGAAGAAAAGATTCCCAAGAGTGGGCAAAAGAGTCAGAGACACACACAGCTCCTTCTTAGGAGTCCCACAAAACACCAAGCTAAGAACCAGAACATATATCCAGCAGACTTGATGCAGGCCCCATACTTGACACTCAATCTCTGTGACCATATGTACCCTGCTTACTTGATTCAGTAGACTGTGTTCTGTTGGTATCTTCAATCTCTTCTGACTCCTACAGTCTTTCTACTACTTCTTCTGAAGGATTCCCCAAGTTCCAACAGGAGGAACCTGTTGGAGACCTCTGATTTAGACTCTCCACATAATGTATAACTGTGGGTCTCAGCATCTGTACCCATCTACTGCAGGAGGAAGCTTCTCTGATGATGATGAAGAAGCCTTCTGGGGAAAGCACTGATCTATGAATAGAGCAGAATATCATTAGCAATCATTTCATTGATTTTTTTGTATGTACATAGTTTTTTGTGCTGTCTAATCTCTGGTTTCTGGCCATCCAAGCAGTGTCATGTATGGGCTCCCTCTCATGGAGTGGGCCTCCAGTTAAATTGGTTGACTACACCACAAATTCTGTGCCACCTTTGTCACAGCACATCTCATATAGGCGGGCCTGATAGTTTGTCAAAGGTTTTGTGGCTTGGTTGGTATCCACACTGCTCTTTCAGTTGCCTTCAGAGTATATTCCCATGAGAGTCTAGACTGTAAGGGTGAAGGTTCCATGCAGGTATCAGCTTGACCTTTCCACATTCAATTAGTTGAGTGGATGATGTCCTTATCAATGGGGTCCCTGATATAAGTTTGCAGAGAGCAATCTTCTATCATAGCAACAGCCTGGATAGTTTGGAGATCTTTATGGGATCACTGGCCAACAACAAAACCAAATTCAACGCAGTCCCACCACTGGAAGCCTTGCCTGCCTACAAGAGATGACCAATTGAGACTCCTTATCTCCCATTACTAGTAATCTTCACTAGGATCACCCTCATAGATTCCAAGAAGGTTCCACTGTACTAGGTTTCCACAATGCTGCTCAAATGCCTCCCAAATCCAGCCATCTTTATCCCTTCTTTATTCCTCCAACCCCGTCTTTCCCCAACACCTAACCCCTTCCTCTCCTGTACTCAACCTCTCCCAGTTCACCCATAAAATCTATTCTATTTCCCCTTTCCAGGGAGATCCATGCATACCCTCTAGACCCCATCTCTTTACTTAACCTTTCTGGGTTTATGAATTGTAGCTTGGTTATTATTTACTTAATGGATAATATCCACTTATAACTGGATACATACCATATTTGTTTTTCTGGGTCTGGGTTACCTCACTCAGGATGATTTTTTTCCTAGTTCCATTCATTTGCCTGCAAATTTCATGATGTCACTTATTTAACAGTCAAATAATATTCCATTGTGTAAATAAATGCACCATAGTTTTTTCCCCCATTCTTCTTTTGAAGGACATGCAAGTTTTTCCAGTTCCTAGATATTATGAATAAAGCCACAATGAACATAGTTGAGAAAGAATCCTATTGGGAGGGGCATGACTATAAAATATTTCAATAGTGGAGTATTGCTAAACATTTATCTGGCTGTTATTGTCCTAGCATCAGTTGTTAACTTGACACAACCTGGAAGAAGGAAGCACAATTTCTGTAATTGCCTCCATCAGACTGGCCTGTGAGCATATCTGTGGGGACATTTTTTAAATCAATGATTGCTGTGGGAGGGCCCAACCTTGCGGGGCTGGCTCCCTCGATTCCCTCAACATTAGGAGGAGACTTGCAGTGTCAGTGTTACCCAGGTGCTACAGAAACATACATTTGTTTATTTGTTTATTTGTTTATTTATTATTTATAGAGCAATATAATTTTCTTTGTGAATTTTTCTGGGAGATAGATATTTTTCTTTTCTTTTCTTTTTTTTTTTTGAGATAGGGTTTCTCTGTATAACCAGTACTGGCTATCCTGAAATTCAGGATAGCTCTATAGCTCAGGCTGGCCTCAAACTCATGAGGAGAGATGTGCTTGCATCAGCTACCAGAGTGCTGGGATCAAAGGCATGTGCCAACCCCACCCAGAAGAAAATTTGCATGAACATCTTTGTCAAGTTTTTCTTTCTCCCCGACCTTTTTTTAAGACATGAACAGAAACACTCATAGCCTCTTGTATTTATTTATTTTGAAGCCTAGATTGACCTCAAACTCTCGACCCACTTCCTCAGCCTCCTGAGTGCTGGGACTAGAAATATGAAAAAAGTTTGATATAAATAAGTCCGAATGCACTATCAGTCTTCAAGCAGATAAGCCTTCAGATAAGCAGCCTTTGTACTGTTTTGAAGGGAGGGGAGAATGGGGGTGGGGTGGGGGTGAGGTGGAATAGAGAGGGAAATGCTGAGCAGAGAGTTGTAATGTAACCTTCCGCATTTCCATTTTATACATGACCCAGGTTAAGAATTAAGAAGGAGCACTGAATACCTGATCAGGTGAAATAGAAATGCCAGCCCTGAAAGGGTAGGTGATATAACCACAGAGCACGGGTAAGAACAATATAACAGTGATTATTTTGAAACCCTCGTAAAAGAAAACAAGACAGTGTGAATGTGGTGATGAAAAAATAAAAATAGGAGCTTCCAAAACAGAGTGACAGGGAACGGATGGGAGGCAGCGTGGTTGGTGCTGGAGCCTTGGCTCTGAAGCTCCAGGCGCTGTCTATAGCGGGCTTCAAATGTTAGCTGCATTTCCTGGTCCCATTTTACTTTCTTGGATGTTATTGGTGTAGGTTTCTCTTCTTGAAAAAATAATCTTAGCTAACAGACTTTTGTTTTCAAACTAAATATCCACCTAAACCATATCATTCTCTGTCTTCCTCCCTCCCCCTCCCTCTCCCTCTCTCCCTCCTTCTCCCTCTCTCCCTCCCTCTCCCTCCCCAACTCACTTAAAAAAAGCAGTAGATTTGGGTACCAGTTGTTATTTTGGAGCAGCCTATTGATTCACCCTAAGGGAGAGTTACTTGGTTTCTATATTTAAGGAAAGCAAGTTAAAATATATAGGTTGTTAGAAAAGTGTTTGAAGTTCTGGGATTCTCTCCACCCTAAGAATAAGCACCTGGGAATGCCACAAGGTTGCTTTCCGGGATGTCCTTGTCACTCCGGCTGGTTGCTGCCAAGATTTAGGGGCTGAGAGGCCTCTGATTCCATCCCAGGTTTAAATGCGGATAAATCACAAAAGGCATCATTTTATACGGGGAAAGATGCAGCCTACATTTTTCCCTGAGTAAAGTATGCAGAAAACCTGCTTAAATGGGGCATATAATTTTTAATGACTCAGGCCTTCAGTCCTAGGAAATGAACCAAGTATGATGAATCTGGGAGGCTGGTGAACGGGTGTAACTCATCACATCCGCAGACTGGAGATCACCTGAGGAGATGTTTGAAAGTAGCTTGAAAGGGTTAAACTCTCCTTGACTTTGAAGACTGTAGAATATATTAAAGAAGCTTGTTATAGTCAACTTATCAAAAAATTGCTCCCCCTAAACTGGGAGATAGTAGTACAACAGTTAGACTTTAATTTCAGTTACAAGGAATCTGTCTCTCATATTCTTACGGAAATTACTATTAATGTTTTAGCTCACGTTTTACTGACAAGAAAATGTCCCCATTTTGCACCTTTCTTTTTGCTGACCTTTGACCTTTGATTTCTCAAGCATCTATTGGACTACACATAGGTCAGCTGGTCTAACTTCTGCCATTATTTCACTGGCTATGAGAAGAATAAAGTGTTCATTGGTTAGCCCAAGGGGGAAGAAAGCAAGCTCTATGCACCATTAAAAAAATAATAATAAAGGAATGTATTCCTTCTTTTATTTAATTGGATATACTAATTTTCTGAAAAAATTTAAATTAAAAATAGATTTTTCTCTTACACAATACATCCTGACCACAGTTTCACCTCACTCCACTTCTCCCAGCTTCTCCTTATCTCCCCTCTTCTAGATCCCCTCCCCTCCCCCTCCCATCAGTAAGAGCAGGATGGAATATTCACTGGTTAGCCCAAGAGGAAAGCAAGCTTTGTGCACCATTAAAAAATAAATGAATGTATTCCTTCTTTTATTTAATTGGATATAATAATTTTAAAATATATTAACCCTGTCCCAGAAGATCATAAAATGAGAGAATATGGAAAATTAAAGAGCTAGGTAAATTAGAAAAGCTGAAAATGGCCAGGTAGCTAGTGAAGAAAAAAATTAAACATATTGTATACACAATTGATTCTAATGTAGCCGTGGCAGAGCATCAGAGCACAGCCATTGTTGCTCAGCAGGGCGTCCTGTTCCCTACAGACCTGGGACAATTACCAGCATAGGTATGTTACTAAGCAAGGCAGATTCTAAAATTCATCTTTAAAGGGAGAAAAACAGTGAATAACCTGATTGATTTTAGCTTGAGATTTTTCTGATGGATTATATAATTAGAAAATCAGCTTCCGTGTTCGGTTGTAGGTGACAGCCAATCACAGATTGACACCCAACATTCAACAGCTTATGAGATTATTAAAGCTGTTCAAAGTTAGGCCTAATTTCAAGGACAAAGAAAAGTTATGGGATCAAAACTACAAAAATAAGCAGAATGGTAAGTCTGGGGACGCTGGTGTCTCAGTATCAAATATGAAACTATAAAGGTCAAGAAAATGGACATTTGACAAATAAAAATTAGATTTGTTGAGATGAGAAATGAGAAATGAATTATGCCAAAACTATAGACAATTTTAATATTTATGAAAAGGCTCAGAGTTCTCAATATAGAAGACACGTATGTTGGTTCATATTGATAGAGTTGAAGAATGCAGATACTTGTTGATTAAGTGAATGTCATGTAAATTCTTTCATTAAAAATATTCTTAAGCTGCCCATAAACATACAAGAAGCCTACAGAACTCCAAATAGGCTGGACCAGAAAAGAAATTCCTCCCGACACATAATAATAAGAACAACAAACGCACTAAATAAAGACAGAATATTAAAGGCAGCAAGGGAAAAAGGTCAAGTAACATATAAGGGCAGGCCTATCAGAATTACTCCAGACTTCTCACCAGAGACTATGAA
>LR753635.1:125088-184595 GCA_902729485.2 Mus minutoides | reverse complement strand
TGCAAAAATACTCAATAAAATCCTTGCAAACCGAATCCAAGAACACATCAAACGATCATCCAACATGACCAAGTAGGCTTCATCCAGGGATGCAGGGATGGTTTAATATATGGAAATCCATCAACGTAATCCCCTATATAAACAAACTCAAAGACAAAAATCACATGATCATCTCCTTAGATGCTGAGAAAGCATTTGAGAAAATCCAGCACCCATTCATGATGAGAGTCATGGCACGATCTGGGATTCAAGGTCCATACCTAAACACAATAAAAGCAATATACAACAAACCAGTAGCCAACATCAAAGTAAATGGAGAGAAGCTGGAAACAATCCCACTAAAATTGGGGAATAGACAAAGCTGCCCACTTTCTCCCTACCTATTCAATGTAGTACTTGAAGTCCTAGCCAGAGCAGTTGGACAACTAAAGGAGATCAAGGGGATACAAATTGGAAAGGAAGAAGTCAAAATATCACTATTTACAGATGATATAATAGTATATATAAGTGACCCTAAAGATTCCAGCAGAGAACCCCTAAACCTGATAAACAGCTTCAACACAGTAGCTGGATATAAAATTAACTCAAACAAATCAGCGGCCTTTCTCTACACAAAAGATAAACAGGATGAGAAAGAAATTAAGGAAACAACACCCTTCACAATAGTCACAAATAACATAAAATAACTTGGTGTGACTTTAACGAAGGAAGAGAAAGATCTGTATGACAAGAACTTCAAGTCTCTGAAGAAAGAACTTGAAGAAGATCTCAGAAGATGGAAAGATCTCCCATGCTCATGGATTGGCAGGATTAATATAGTCAAAATGGCTATCCTGCCGAAAGCAATCTACAGATTCAATGCAATCCCCATCAAAATTCCAATTCAACTCTTCACTGAGATAGAAAGGGCAATTTCCAAATTCCTCTGGAATAATAAAAAACCTATGATAGCAAAAACTATCCGCAACAATAAAAGAACCTCTGGTGGAATCACCATGCCTGACCTCAAGCTGTACTACAGAGAAATTGTGATAAAAACTGCATGGTACTGGTACAGCAACAGACAGGTAGACCAATGGAATAGAATTGAAGACCCAGAAATGAACCCACACATCTTTGGTGACCTTATCTTTGACAAGGGAGCTAAAACTATCCAGTGGAAAAAAGACAGCATTTTCAATAAATGGTGCTGGCACAACTGGCAGGCAACATGTAGAAGAATGCGAATTGATCCATTCTTATCTCCTTGTACAAAGCTCAAGTCTAAGTGGATCAAAAACCTCCACATTAAACCAGAGACACTGAAATTCATAGGGGAGAAAGTGGGGAAAACCCTTGAAGATATGGGCACAGGGGTAAAATTCCTAAACAGAACACCAATGGCCTGGGCTGTAAGATCACAAATCGACAAATGGGACCTTATAAAATTGCAAAGCTTCTGTAAAGCAAAAGATACTGTCAATAAGACAAAAAGGCCACCAACGGATTGGGAAAGAATTTTTACCAATCCTAAATCTGATAGGAGGCTAATATCCAATATTTACAAAGAGCTCAAGAAGCGGAACTCCAGAAATTCAAATAACCCCATTAAAAAATGGGGTACAGAGCTAAACAAAGAACTCTCAACTGAACAATGCCAAAGGGCTGAGAAGTACCTTAAAAAATGTTCAAAATCCTTAATCATCAGAGAAATTCAAATCAAAACAACCCTGAGATTCCACCTCACACCAGTCAGAATGGCTAGGATCAAAAATTTAGGTNGAACTCCAGAAATTCAAATAACCCCATTAAAAAATGGGGTACAGAGCTAAACAAAGAACTCTCAACTGAACAATGCCAAAGGGCTGAGAAGTACCTTAAAAAATGTTCAAAATCCTTAATCATCAGAGAAATTCAAATCAAAACAACCCTGAGATTCCACCTCACACCAGTCAGAATGGCTAGGATCAAAAATTTAGGTGAGCACAGATGCTGGCGAGGATGTGGAGAAAGAGGAACACTCCTTCATTGCTATTGGGATTGCAAGCTTGTACAACTACTCTGGAAATCAGTCTGGAGGTTTCTCAGAAAACTGGACATAGTACTACTGAAAGATCCAGCAATACCTCTCCTGGGCATATATCCAGAAGATATTCCAACTGGTAACAAGGACACATGCTCCACTGTGTTTATAGAAGCCTTATTTATAATAGCCAGAAGTTGGAAAGAACACAGATGTCCCTCAACAGAGGAATGGATACAGAAAATGTACATTTACACAATGGAGTACTACTCAGCTATTAAAAACAATGAATTTATGGAATTCTTGAGCAAATGGATGTATCTGGAGGATATCATCCTGAGTGAGGTAACCCAATCACAAAAGAAGTCACTTAATATGCACTCACTGATAAGTGGATATTAGCCCAGAAATCTAGAATACCCATGGTACAATTTCCAAAACACAAGAAAATCAAGAAAGACCAACGCATGGATACTTCATTCCTCCCTAGAATAGGGAATAAAATATACATGCAAGGAGGTGCAGAGACAAAGTTTGGAGCTAAAATGAAAGCATGGACTATCCAGGGAGTGCCCCACCAGGGTGATCTATCACATAAACAACCACCAAATGCAGACACTACTGCATACACCAGCAGGATATTGCTGAAAGGACCCTGATATAGCTGTCTCTTGTGAGGCTTTGACAGTCCCTGACAAATACAGAAGTGGATGCTCACAATCATCTATAGAGCAGAATACAGGGTCCCCAATGTAGATCTAGAGAGAGTACCTAAGAGCTGTAGGGGTCTGCAACCCTATGGATGGAACAACAATATGAACTAATCAGAACCCCCAGAGCTCATTTCTTTAGCTGCACATGTATTAGAAGATGGCCTAGTTGGCCATTATTGGGGAGGAAAGGCCCTTGGTCTAACAATGTTTATACGCCCCAGTACAGGGGAATGCCAGGGCCAAGTAGTGGGAGTGGGTGGGTAGGGGAGCAGGGCAGGGGGAGGGTATAGGGGACTTATGGGATAACACTTGAAATGTAAATGAAGAAATTCTCTACAAATAAATAAATAAATATATATATATAAATAAGCCCAAATAAACAATAAAAAAAATAAAATAAAAGTACTAAGGATTGAGGCTTACTAGTGATGTATTTGTGTGTCAAGTTGACAGGGGTCAATTGTACTGGCTAGTTTTGTGTCAACTTGACACAGCTGGGGTTATCACAAAGAAAGGAGCTTCAGTTGGGGAAGTACCTCCATGAGCTCTATCTGTGGGGTATTTTCTCAATTAGTGATCAAGGGGGAAAGGCCCCTTGTGGGTGGGACCATCTCTGGGCTGGCAGTCTTGGGTTCTATATGAGAGCAGGCTGAGCAAGCCAGGGGAAGCAAGCCAGTAAAGAACATCCCTCTATGGCTTCTGCATCAGCTCCTGCTTCCTGACCTGCTTGAGTTCCAGTACTGACTTCCTTGGTGATGAACAGCTATATGGAAGTGTAAGCCGAATAAACCCTTTCCTCCCCAACTGCTTCTTGGTCATGATGTTTGTGCAGGAATAGAAACCCTGACTAAAGTAGCTTATCACTTCAGAATACGTCAAAATTCAAATTTAACTTTTAGAACGTCAGTGTTTACTAGGGAGACAGAGCAAACCCTGGAACTGTTGAATGTTCTTAACAGCACTATAGACAGGAAGCTGTAAAAGAATCAATATAAGAGAAAGAAATCTCCTCCACACCTCTATTACAGTGTCTGACATGTCCAGGCAGGCTTATCCTATGTCCTAAGCAAACACGGAATTAAAAATCCCATAAAGTTTTGGTGTTTTTTTGTAGACACAATGGGAATTTTAAAATATTGTCCTTTTCTGGAGATTACCACAAATAAGATAGAGCTGATTAACTCTGCTTTATAAAGTAGAAAGTTAATATATAGAGATTGCTTTCTCTAATTGATGAGTTTCTAGAAATTAAATATATATTTTATGGTGGCAAGTTAGTATTTGTTAAAAAAAGAATAAATCAAGCAAATTCATAATTTTGCAGAACACAATCTACATACTAATTCTCTCCAGAAAGAGTAGAAAAATTAAAAAAAAACTTTTAATTTAGAAAACTTATACTTTGTAAAACCACCATTTCTCTAATTATGAATAAGCTTAGATGGTAATGAAATTTCTCTCTACCATCCTTTGGTATTCATTTAAAATATTTCTGTATAGCTAATAACTATTAGACATTAAACTTAAAAGGATGATCTATGAGATAATGAAAATTCATATACTATGTTTAAATTGATAATATTTTACCAATATTGATTTCCTACTTTGATAGTGTATTGTGGTCATCTTAAATGATATATTAATGAGAAGCTGCATAAACACATTCTGTTGATATATACACCTGCTGTGAGCAATATTGTTAAGAGTATTGTAAACACACAGGCAGGCATGGTGGCAAAATACTCAAAATGAGCTAAGATCCAAACAATCATGAAATTGTATGGAATCAGTTCTATTTGATATCAGTTCTTTTTTATTAGATATTTTCTTTATTTACATTTCAAATGTTATCCCCTTTCCTGGTTTCCCCTCCCCAAACTCCCAATCCCACCCCTCCCCCTACTCACCAACACACCCACTCCTGCTTCCCTGTCCTGGCATTCCCCTACACTGGGGCATTGACCCTTCTCAGGACCAAGGGCTTCTCCTCCCATTGATGTTCAACAAGGCTGTCCTCTGCTACATATGCAGCTGGAGACATGGATCCCTCCATGTGTACTCTTTGGTTGGTGGTTTAGTCCCTGGGAGCTCTGGGGGTATTGGTTGGTTCATATTGTTGATCCTTCTATGGTGCTGTACACCCTTTAAGCTCCTTAGGTCCTTTCTCTAGCTCCTCCACTGGACATCAATTCTTTGAAGCACAGCACTGAATATCAAAAGTCTTATGGAAGTCTGTACCTGCTGGATAACTATGGTGCTTACCTTAGGGAAGCCAGAATGTTAATTGGAACTTAACACTGAGTGGAGAAGAAGAGAAGGCAACAGTAGGATACACCTTATCTTATCGACACAACACCTCTGTCTCGGTTATGTCCTCTGAATTTCTTCAACAAGTAGTCTAATTTTTCGTCCCACATTTTCCTACGTTCCGACCGACCCGGATGTCTATCACTGACTAAACATCCTCCACTAGTTCCAAAATTACTAGTTTTTATTATTCCTCCAGTAACTTTCGGAGACTCTAATTTTAATATATATATGTTATATGATAGTGGGTCCACTTTTAAGATATGACATGTATGTGTATGTGTGTGTGGTATTCTTGCACTGTTTAAGGTAAATAAGGTAATTTTGACATCTTTCCAAAACCAACAGAGTAAATTTCTTCCATACTTTATAAGAAGGCAAAGTACCACACACCCCTCCTCCTCACATCCCCAATCTGTTCTTACCCCCAGCCAGCAAGTTGCCACCTTCTTAGGATCTTTCTGTTTCACTGTAAATGAAAGAAATTAATGTATTCTTTCACATCAGGATCTCTTATAGAGTATTATGTTTTTTATTCATCCACATTATTGTGTACCATTTGTTCATTTTCATTATTTTTATTCACTGTGTGTGTGGAATATGTATTGATTCATTATTTTACTTCATATTAGAGGGCTGTTATTTCCATTCCTCTGATTTAAAGCACAGAGCATAATGATTAATATCACAAATTTTATGTGATGTATTCTTTTTATTTTTAGCACTTTAAGACACAACACATAAATAAATGGAATTACCGGGAGTATATATTTTACAAATTCTTATTAATAAAAAGTTTGAAACACTAATGTAAACAGAACATATAGCTCATGAAATAATATATAAATTAGCAGTTTGAGAATAAAAATTAATATTTTGATATGATAATGATATTTTATTTCTTGAAGAATTGAAAAAATAAAAATAAAAATAAATTATAGAACTCAATATAATCTTTCTAGAGGGATGCTGACTTAATATCAAAGAAAAATATATTTATATATTTTAGATATGAATATATTTCTATTATATTTTAATATATAAATTATATATTTTTATTTATAAAGATATAATTTTATAGGTAAATACATAAATATATAAAATGATGGATTTTGAGGTATATCTACATGCTTTCTTAAATATTTTACAGAAACTTGAGAATTTTCTACCTGAACCATATCTGAGCTTTACCACCATGGTCAGTGTTGCAGAAATGTTGCATTTCAGTTCCTTTGATAAGCAGCTGTCAAAATTCTGTAGGCCTACATGAAACAGCATAAGGAGCATCTGTGAAGGACAAAGGTCAGTGAGCTGAGAAGGAGGGGAGGAGGCATCGGAACAGAGCTCACTGATGCCTGCGAAGAGATGATGTAGCAGGAAGACTTCCAAAGCTTGCAGGCATGTGTCTGCTTTAGCACCGCTGCCATGGACAGGGAGCACAGAGGTGTCGACACAGGAGAACAATGCTGACGTCTCAAATATACTTTCACATTAGGAAATCTGCAGGGTGCTCTTTTGTGAATGCTTTGGTCCAGCACAAGAACTATACACATCAGAGTTGTATATCCTTTCAGTGAATGAATTTACAGTCCCAACCTTTGATTATGTATCCTCAAATTCTCTTCTATTCATAATGGTACATTGTAAGAACTTGATTTTCTTCCATATTCAGTCACAATCCTCTTAGCAAGATTACACTAATATTAAAAAATATATCTGTGGTCCAGAAGAAAGTATAGAGATATATATTAGATTATAAGTCAGAGCTCCAGGGGCAGGGGGATAGTTTTACAAACTCAGGGTTAAGGAGATCTTTGGTAAGCATACCCAAGGATATTCATCTCAAGGTGATTTATTGTTCCTGGGTTTCCGTTTTCATTTCCCTCTCCCTCTCCCTCTCCCTCTCCCTCTCCCTNTTTTTTTAATTATTTACTTTTTTGTGTACATGTGTGTTTGTCTACAAGTGTGTCTGGGTACTTTGTCCATTCCTGGTATGCTCAGAGGAATTGAAATGTATGTCAGATACACTGGAATTAATATTGCAGTTTCTGCAGTTAACAGATGGTTGTGAGCTGTCATGTGGTCAAGTAGGTACCAGGTATCAAATTATCAAATCTGGTCTTCAGCTTTTAACAGGTGAGCACATTCTCCAGCATCATCTCTCATTTTTCTTTTCTTCCTCCTCCTCCTCCTCCTCCTCCTCCTCCTCCTCCTCTTCTTCTTCTTCTTCTTCTTCTTCTTCTTCTTCTTCTTCTTCTTCTTCTTCTTCTTCTTCTTCTTCTTCTTCTATTCCAGGCCTCCATTGATTGGTTGACTGATTGATTGATTGGTTTATGGTTAATATACTTAATATTGATATTAGCCTTTTATTGGATAGGGAGTTTGTAAAATCTTTTCCCATTCTGTAGGCTGGTTCTATGTTTAAATCATGGTGCCTTTTGCCATGCAGAAGCTTTTTGACTTATCTGCTTTTATGTTGATTTTGTCATTATCCATTTGGAGTTGATTCTGTGAAAGGTGATAGTGTGGATTGTGAAGATTTTTCTACATGCAACTATTTAAGCTGAGAAGCACTACTTATTGAAGATTCTGTTTCTTTTTATAGTGATTATTTCTGACTTCCTTATCAATAAGATTCAGGTTTCCATAGGCATTTGGATTTTTATTTGGGTCTTTGATCATGTTTCATTGACTATGGTATCGATTTTTTATTATTATGCATATTATTCTATTTTTCTTTTTCTTTTTTTTAAATTGGGTATTTTCTTTATTTACATTTCAAATGTTATCCCCTTTCCAAGCCTCTTCGCTGGAAATTCCCTCTCCCATCACTCCTCTACCTGCCTCTCTGAGGGTGCTCCCCCACCTATCCTCCCACCCCCACACTTCAGCCCTGGCATTTCCCTACACTGGGGCATTGAATCCCCTCAGGCCCAAGGGCCACTTCTCTCACTGATGTCCAACAAGGTCTTTCTCTTCCACATAAGCAGCTGGAGACATGGGTCCTTCCATGTGTACTATTTGGTTGGTGGTCCAGTCCCCAGGAGCTCTAGAGAGTCTGGCCCATTGACAGTGTTGCTCCCCACCATCAGAATGCAAATCTCTTCATCTCCTTCAGTGCATTCTCCAACTCCTTCGTTGGGTGAACCCTCACTCAGTCCAATGGTTAAGTACAAGCATCTGCCTCTGTATTTGTCAGACTCCGGCAGAGCCTTTCAGGAGAAAGCCATATCAAGCTGCAATCAGCAAACACTTCCCAGCATCAACAATTGTGTCCAGGTTTGGTGACTGTATATGGGATGGATAATCCTTAGTCATTAGGGGAATGGAAATCAAAAAGACCCTGAGATTCCACTTCACACCAGTCAAAATGGCTAAGAACAAAAACTCAGGTGACAGCAGATGCTGGCAAGGTTGCAGAGAAAGAGGAACACTCCTCCATTGCTGGTAGGACTACAAGCTGGTACAACCACTCTGGAAATCAGGGGGGTCATTCCTCAGAAAATTGGACATAGTACTACCTGAGGAACCAGCTATACCACTCCTGAGCATATACCGAGAAGATGCTCCAACATATAATAAGGGCACATGCTCCACTATATTCATAGAAGCCTTATTTATAATAGGCAGAAAATCAACCCAGATGTTCCTCAACAGAAGAATAGATACAGAAAATGTGGTACATTTATTCAATGGAATACTATTCAGCTATTAAGAACAAGGACATACTGAGTTTTTCAGGTAAATGGATGGAACTAGAAAATATCATCCAGAGTGACGTAACCCAGTCACAAAAGAGCACACATGGTATGTACTCACTGATAAGTGGATATTAGCCCAGAAATTCAGAATACCCAAGTTACAGTTCACAGACCATTTAAAGCTCAAGAAGAAGGAGGACCAAAATGCGGATGCTTCAGTGCTTCTTAGAAGGGAGAACAAAATACTCATAGGAGGAGATATGGAAAAAAAGTGTGGAGCAGAGACTGAAGCAAAGGCCATGGTATCTGTTTTTATATCAATACCATGCTGTTTTTATTACTGTAGATTTGTAGTACGTATTTAAATATAGGATAGTGACATTTCTAGCAGTTCATTAATTATTCAAGATTGTTGTAGGTATCCCAGGTTTTGTGTTACCATATTTTCATAGCATTACCATTGCATTAAATGTCAATGCTTACTTACTGAAGTGATAGAGTCAGTAGGAATAAAAACCAAGCCAAGTTGGAGAGGTCTAAGTAAGACTGAAACTGAGACAAGTTTTTCATGTAGTGTGCGTTTTACTTTTTGTTGATTTTTTTTTCAATCATACTTTTTATGTTCTTATTATGAACAGAATACAATGGAGGTTGCCAGGATGAATGCAATAATGGTTGCTGGGATACAATATAATGGTAGTTAAAAACTAGACAGAGCATATAAGATTAATGTATAAGAATAATTGTCCTGCCTAACTTCTATATGCTTTGCTCGCTTAAGGATACAGAGAAACATCAGTGGTCTGAATGCATCACTGCCTGAGGAAGTGCCTCAATCTCTCAGGAACTGAAAGACTTGCAGAAACGTAGGAGCCATGGACTCTAATCTGGAAGACCTATGACTCATGCCTCTTAAGGCTACTAGACCAGAACAGCTACACAATTCCCTGCATCATATGAAGCCGAAGATTGTTCTTTCAATATCTGCAAAGAATTATGCTGCAAAATTGATGGGGATTCCATTGAATCTTTAAATTGATTTTGGTTGGATGGCCATTTTTAACATATTAGTCCTACTGATCTATGAGAATGAAACATCTTTCCTTATCTTCTGACATCTTCAATTTCTTTTCTTCAATGTCATAAGGTATTTATCATACAAGTGTTTCATTTAAGTTGTCCCATGTTTTGTTATACTATTTGAAGCAATTGTAAAAATTCTTATTTCCCTAATTTATTTATCAGTCCCTTTCTTGGTTTAAGAAAGCTACAATATTTTAAGTTAAAGCTTGTATCTAGCTACATTGTTGAAACAGTGTTGTATCACTTATTAGAATTGTGTTTATCAGCTGTGGTAATTTCTAGGAGGAGTTTTGGAGGTTAGCTTTTATATAGTATCAAATTATCTGCAAATAAAGACATTTTGGCTTCATTTTTCCAATTTCTATCCCCTTGATCTCCTTAAGTTGTCTTATTGCTCTAGCTAAGACTTCATGTGCTATATGGAATAATATATCTTGTTCTTGATTTTAGTGATATTGCCTTGAGCTTCTTTCCATATAAATTGATGTTGGCTATAGGCTTGCTGTAAACTGAATCATTATGTTGATGTATGTTCCTTGTATCCTTATTATCTCCAGGACTTTTATACTGAAAGGATGTTGAATTTTGTCAAAGACCTCTTCTGAAACTAATGAGATGATCATGTTTTTTTCTGTCCTTCTACTTTTTAATATGGTAGATTATTTTTATTGATTGTTACATGTTGAGCAACCTGTGAATTTCTATGATAAAGCTTGATTGATTATGGTTGGTTATCTTTTTGATATGTTCTTAGATTCTGTTTGAAAGTAATTTTAATACTCTTTCTTTGTAGGGTCTTTATGTGTTTTGGGTATGAGGGTAAGTATGGCTTTATAAAACACATTGTTCAAAGGTCCTTCTGTTTTTATTTTGTGGAATAATTTTAGTAGTAGTGGCCCACCAGAGAGAGAAAACTGGTAAGGTAGTAGCAAGGTTCAGAGCCCAAGTAATACTCATAATTGAGAATGGCAGGAGTTCAAACTAGCTTGTAACCACATTCCTGGCCTGGAGCATGTGACCAAGACACCTCACTAAGAGAACCATGACAACCAGTCACATAGAATAGAGCCTAGAGTTCTCCATACTAATCAGGTATCTAGGGACCCCAAGTATTTAGCTAGTGAGCATCCCTTTCTAAGCAACCTTTCCTGCAAAAGGTATTCAATCTCTAGTCCATCCTCAGTAAGTCCAAAAATATTTGGAGTTACCATTTGATGCTCATGATATGAGACAAGATCAAGAAACATGAAACTTTTCGTTCATTGCAGAGAGTCTCTAGCTTTCTGGTGGTAAGGATGTACTCTTTAAGATCCTGTGTAGATCTCTCTCTTTTCCCCTAGAATTCCCAGTACACACCTTACTCCAGAGTAAGCTGATGGGTGGTCCCATAACTGATTATATCAAGCTTTCCTGTTTCCTTAGCACAGAGAATTGCTTATAAGGAGATCATAGGAATCTTTAATTGTCATTGGCTCTCTGAAGTATGCTTGAGCCTTTGTAGATTTGTGTATGATATGGTTTGAGGGTTGAACAAAGGCTGCTGTCTTGATATTCTCTGAAGTGGATGCCAAAAAACAAGAACCAGCAACATAGTTCTTATTAGAAAATGTCACAATTTGGCCTGTTGTGGTATCTCAGCAGAAAACACTTGCTGTGAAAGCCTGACACACTAAATGTGATCCTGAGTACCCACACAAGTTGCAGCATGCTGGTCAATGGCTGTGATCCCAGCACTCTAATATTGAAATAGGAGATGTAGTTACTTGGAATTTTGTAGACCAGACAGCCTAAAATATACAGATCAGCACAAACATGCCATTAAACAAGAAGCTAACCACCCAGACTTTTCCTCTGACCTCCAGATATGCAGCAGAGTAGGCACAAACATAGACTCATACATGCACAATTATAATAATTTAAAAAATAATAATATAATTAATATAAATATTTTAATATATTATATATCATAATATATAATATAAATAATTAAAATTATATAAAATGTTAAAAGAAAGGATTGATTTATATAACTTAATACACATCACATATGGTTCTGTAAAACAATACTGTAGAAAAAATATTAATATCCACCAAGTTCAGTTTTTCTATCCATGTCCCTCTTATATTAAAAGGACTCTTCATCACAGATGATACTGACTATCTAAGATGCAGACACTGAGAGCATTTCCAAAGGAGACTGGTCAGAATGACTGAGGAAGGAGACTGTATAGTCAGAATATCAGTGGAGTCCAAGATGCAGATGAATATATTCCTTACAGTTCACTCTGAATGGCAAGCATGAATCTCTGTGGTAGGTAAATGTGTAGATATATAGTCTATTTAAAAATGCATTAACAATTTAAAATGCACCATTGAATATTTTATTACTTTTACCTATCAGCCAGAATGTTCAATATAAAGGAAGAAAAATATCCAAATTAATATAAATTTCTATGCATAACATATGTGTATTGATTTAGTTTTCAACCAATTAATAAACTTTTCGAATGCTAAGGTCAGCAATATAGAATTGAATTTGTGTGCCTTCAAGTATAAATGCTGTATAACTATAACAAAAAACATGTTCATAGAAGGCAATTACTTGCTCTCTGTTAACTCACGTTTTTGTAGATTTTAGTATTATGTTATTTGAAGCATATGTTATAAATAAAAAGATAACCCTAAACTTGATAATAATTTTAATAAATTAAATAAATAATTTAAATAAAATTAGGTCATATATCAGAAAATAATAATATTGAAGTTTTTGAAAAGCATTAAAAAAGCTACTTAAAAAACTTAATTTTAAATTATTTGTACTACGCCTATTATCTGTGGCAAATACAAACAACATCAACACTTATAAACATGAGGAAAGGAATAGAACAGATGAGATATTCAGCTAACAGAAGAAGCTGTGGAACTTTCAGAATATCTTGCCAGGATGGTCATTGTTGTCTTTCACAGTAATTAGAGTCAGAATTCTTTGACTAGGCTTGAAGTCTCCAGAGCTTTTCTTTTTACTTGTTAGCATACCTATTGTGTCTTCCCAAACTGAGACTCAAAAGAGGAACTGACTGTACATATTCATTAATAGAATAGGAAAGGACAATCAACTCAAGTGCAAAGAGATTCTAGAACACATGGAAACCAGATATCTGACTATATTATGGAATCATTTCTGGTGCTGCCCAGAAACTACTGTAATAATACACAACCCAAGGGTCCCATGAGAAATGGACCCACAAAAAGCTACAAATTAATGTTAGAGAAACACAAAGATAAAGAGTGCAGAGAGAAAAAGAGGGGGAGTAAGAAAGATCTGACTTCTCTCAAGGTCTTCCTAGTGCTATTTATGGACTTAATAATTGTGGTGGTTTCAATAGGAATGGTCCCTATAGACTCCTGTGTTTGAATGCTTGACCTACATGGATTCATATTATTAGGAGTTATGGCCAGGTTGGATTAGGTATAGCTTTGTTGGAAGAAATGTGTCACTGTGGCAGTGGGAGCTATGAGAAGTCCTATGCTCAATCTACACCCAGTGTGGCACACAGCCCCTGTCCTGCCGCTTTCTGTACCATATAAAGATATATATTGGTTCCTTCTCCAGCACAGTGTCTGCCTGCATGCTGCCATCCTTCGTACTCTGATGATAATTTACTAAACCTCTGAACAGGTAAGTCAGCCCCAATTAAATGTTTTCCTTCATAAACGATGCTGTGGTCATAGTTTTTCTTTACAGCAATAAAATCCACACTAAGGCAGTTGGTGTCATTTGAAATTGAGGACAGGAAGATATGCTGGATGGCCTGCAACTGTATGATAGAACCTCTGCTGAGGAAATACAACCCAAGACTTCTGTTGCTTTGTTGCTGAATCTCTCTCGTATTCGCAGCACACTTCTGGAGAATGGCGGCATTAATACACCCCCATTGCTCCATGGCATGTTTCTATTTAGCAAATAATTGCACCCTGAAGCCCTCTTTGCCAACTTAGTCAATGTTGTCCAATGCTACACTGTACTTTAACACACTTTCTTCTCAACTCCTCATTTTTCCTCCTTCTGTTTCAAAGGAGGCATATAGCACTGCTCCCTGAAATCTCCCCTGTTGCTTGTCCCTGCAATTTTTCTTCACAGGATTGCTTCAAGACATCTATTTTATTTGACTTTAGAAGCATACAGAAAGCTCTTGTAGTGGACTGGCTGATTCAGCTGAGAAGACCTGAAGTTCTGATAGTCAATTACAGAGCTCCAGTGTCATTGAAAAAATTCAATCAAGGAAGGTGTCTTGTGCAGTGGTTGGCATCCTGATTAAGGACAGACTACAAGGAGAGAGAATATAAAAATGAACAAAATCAGAAATGAAAGAGGGGACATAACATCAGATATTCAGGAAATCCAGAGAATCATAAGGATGTACTTTAAAAACATATAGCTTACAAAATTGGAAAAATCAAAAAGAAATGGATAATTTTTCAACACATACCATTTAACACAATTAAATCAAAACCAGATAAACAATTTAAATGGATCTAAAATCTCTAGTGAAATAGAAGCAGTCATTAAAATCTACCAACTAAACCATCCTAGTGTCAGGTGGGTTTAGCACAGATTTCTACCAGACTTTCCAACAAGACTTAGTGCAGTTTTGCATTTCTTACAGCCGGGGTGTTAGACTGCGCTGGGGAGGCAAAATGCAGTTGTGCTAAGCAGAATTTCTTCCTCAGTGGCAGTCAACATATATTCAGGAGAGGAGATAGGCAAGCTAAGATAGGGGACCCAGCCCTTGTTTCTCCAGTTGAGAAACAGTGGTGCCTGGGGCAGAGGCTATGGTTTTCAAACTCCTGAGCACTCAGATGCAACTGGGCACCTCAAAGAGTTGTGGACAAAAGCCTGAAATGAGTCTAGGAAAGGTGGAATCTGGCTTAGCTATGACTGAGTGACAGGATTGAGAAGGGTCTGGAAGAGAAGTCTTCTAACAGAGACTTACGTGAAGCTCTGTATGACAAAGACCTTCTCATATGGTGGTCCTTAATGAAGGAGACAGTACTTGCTTGTACCAACTACTTTATTTATGGCAAATAAGGATGTATACAACTTACTCAGGATGAACCCAGTATTGAGTAAAACATCTACAGCACAATCTTTACATTTGAGGCTCAAGGAATATTGAGGAAGTAAGATTGTAAAAGCTAGAGGATCTGGAAATCTTCTGTGAGACCATGTCTTCTAAATATAACGGGGAAGCTGAACTCATGATATATCAATAATGTGGTTGTCTAAAGAAGACATACACAAGGGACAACACTAATTGAGTTACAAAATGTATGGGGAAAATCTCAAAAGACCATAAACCTACATGAAGTGCTACAAATAATTACTGACTACTGAGGGAGGAAGAATTAGTTCTCTCAAATGTGAGATCCCTGGTTGGTGTGTGTGTGTGTGTGTGTGTGTGTGTGTGTGTGTGTGTGTGTGTGTGTGTGTGTGTGTGTGTGTTGGCCTTATCTCCAACACTCTCTATCAAATTCATCACATCTTATTTGTATAAACACACACATGGATATGTGGTATATATGTATATAGTATATATATGGCATATATATCCATATATGTATATATCTGCAAACCATATGTATGTATATATACCCATACAACTACTATAGAAATATATTTGAATATTATTTATCTAAATAAATATTTAGAATGTAGTTATAAGTGGAGAAGTAGGAGCCCAAATAATGTAAATTCAATACCCATATTTGAAATTCTCAAAAAAGTATACAAAATTACCCAAGGATGTCTGTAGAGAATAGGAAGCTTTAAAAATTTCTCAATGTCATTTGTAAAATAAGTGCATTTCATTTCTTCAATATACATGATCTCCATTGGTTTACCAAGATTTTTATTTTCAAAATAGCTCAAACACCGTTTTTCAGAGCACCAATATTTTATCACTACTGACCTGGAGTTCTAAAAAGACTTTTAGGTCAATGTACAGGTGCAAAAGTTAAAAGGAAAAATAAAAACAGAAAACAAGCCAGCAAGCAAACAAGCAAACAAACAACCATGAATACTCTGTCCTCACAGCAGCCTGCACACATAGGAGGCTGAGCTGGTGCTGGAACATTGTCACCATTAGGACTTTGTTCATTTGAAAACTTATTGCCAGATGTTTTTTTCTGTCCGAACAATGGTATATTGCATGGTTCTCCGTCGAAGAAGTGGATTTCCTAGCCAACCACAATCTGCTCTTGAAGCATTCTTCAAATTCCATTCTTAATTAGGTCCCTCTATTGATTAATTTTTTATTGATTCCTGTATTCATGAAGTCTAGGCCTTAGCTTTATGTTACTCTCTCATTCGCACAGGCTTTCTTTTCTAATCATTTAAATACAAAATAGGAGAATTATTTTAACCAACATTGCAGAATTACAAGTTTAAATTCAAGTTGACTGTCCTCCATTCTTTTGTCGTTCCCTGGGGAACATAATTCTGCCTGCAGCCTAATAAATAAATAAATAAATAAATAAATAAATAAATAAATAAATAGGTAGAAAGATAGATAAATAAATAAATAAATAAATAAATAAATAAATAATGAAAAAACACAACAATGTGTTCACAATTGCTTCTGTTAGAACCAAAACCCATGGGCACTGTACTTCTTCTGCTGTTGCTAGGACTGTTAGCATAGCTGTTTGAAAGTGACCCAGATAGTCCATCCTTTCGTCTTAGCTCCAAACTTTGTCTCTATAACTCCTTTCATGTTTTTTTTTTCCTCCCTATTCTAAGGAGGAATGAAATATCTACACGCGGGTCTACCTTCTTCTTGATTTTCTTGTGTTTTGCAAATTGTATCTTGGGTATTAAACGCATGGGCCAAGAAGTGAGAGTGGGTGGGTAGGGGAGAAGTGCACCGGGGATATAGGGAACTTTTGGGATAGCATTTGAAATATAAAATATGAACTAAACAGAACCCACAGAACTCGTGTCTCTAGCATCATATGTAACAGAAGATGGCCTAGTCAGCCATCACTGTGAGGAGAGGCCCCTTGGTACTGCAATCTTTATATGCCCCAATACAGGGGAATGCCAGGGCCAAGAAGTGGGAGTGGGTGGGCAGGCGAGCAGGGAGGGGGGAGGGGGGAGGTGACTTTCGGAATAGCATTTGAAATGTAAATTAAGAAAATATCTAATAAAAATATATAAAATAAGAAAATATCAAAGAAAAGAAAAGAAAAGAAAAGAGAAGAAAAGAAAAGAAAAGTGACCCAGAAACCCACATTGCACATGACTGCTGCTGCCACATAGAGATCCAAGAAGGACTAAGAGGCATCGTTATTGTTTTCATATATTTTTATATTCTCACAAGATTACCCCATTGGTAGAGCCCAGAGAGAAGTCAGTTGCCAAACAATTCTCTCTTTTTTGGCTCTCTGCCCAATTGATTTAATTTTTAATGGAAAAAAAATTGAAGGGTGAGAGCAGATCTGAGGCCAACATGTATTTCCAGCAATGGTCCCTCTCCCCGGCTGTTGTCCACTTAACATCATCACCTTGTTTATGTTAATCTGTTTCACATAGTATACAAAAACATTCATACGTTCACCTTAGATGGCACCTACATTTCATACAAGTAAGTTGACTTAATAAAGGGAAAAGCAGAAGGGACATGAGTTTCCATATTCCTTTTGGGATGAATTTAACTTTTCTGCTTTACTCACAACCTACTACAGTTGTTGGTACATTTCATACAACTACCCTATAGTGTGTAGTCTACAGAATAAATGCTAAATTATAATGCTACCTACTAATATCCCTGAAAGAAAAGAGTAGGGAACAGGAAAGAATTTAATAAAGAACAAATGATTAATGAATACATTAAATGCAGATGTTTTAATAAATATCAAAATCACAAATATAAAATATGTAATATGTTTTGATATCATTATGCTGTTTTCTAGAAATTGCTGCATAGAAATTCATGACATTGATAATTATGTAGCTGGAGATAGAGGTATAAATGCACCTGTGCTAAGAGATACTGGCACTAAAATACTTTTTTTCATATGTCAAGAATTTAAATAATATTGGCCAGCACTAGGAAGGGGCACATGAGTAAGAGTCTTCTGTGTTTCAAAGTTTTCACAAGGTTCTCAAGCACTGAAAGTTCATCAATTCTTTGTAATATTATAATACTTATTTATCATTTCCTAAGAAGAAAACAATAAGAAATACTCAAGAAAATAAAGAAAAATCAGCCTACCCAATAATCAGGTTTTTTTTATATCTAAGAGATGAAACCAAAATATTTACATAATATAGAAACTAGCAAATTCTATTTTTTAAAGTGATATTAAGTTGGACATTTTAGAGAGTGCAGGGTATTGTACCTGGATAATACTTAATCATTGTACAATTGCTTATTTTACTTTTTGGATAATATAAAGCCAAAGTAAATCAAATTATCTACTCCAGATAGTCATAATAATTTAAATATTTCTGTGATGACATTGTATTGTATTTCCAACTTACTTATTTGTGAATTCCATTCTTTTGCATTGGAACGTAGAAGACTCATGGAGTTTCTGTTATACACAACAAGGAATCTCTTTCTGTATATGTGAATATCGTACTTTCATTAGTATCAGACATGTGGATAAATATAGTTTCAAAGTTTTTTGAAAATGAAGCATTTCTCAGGGGACATTTTTATCCAAAATTTTCACCTTTTCTTCAGAGTCTATAGATAGCCAAAGAGTGAAATATCTTCTTAAAATTTTTGCAACTAAGTTCCTCTGGCTATCAATTACAAAATCAACTTGTTCAAACTCATAAATATCATATGCAAATCAATTAACATCAGTTAATGACATTGATAGTGTATAAGATTAACCTTTGATGACTAGATTGATGGCTCAGTAGCTAAAGTACTTGTTACACAATCATAAAGCCTTCAGTTCAAATCTCTAGCACAAACATGGAATGCACCAGCTGTTCATCTGTAATTACAAAAGTATTTAAGCAAAGGTGGCAGAAAGCCTAGAACATGTTGGCCAGATGGACTGACTAAACTGGTGAACTCCAGGTACAGTGGGAGACCTTTCACAAAAATAGATAGGTAAGTCAGTTCTAGAATTTTTCTAGTAGAATTTTTGGGATGATTTTTGTGACTATCAGTAGCAAATAAGAATAATTTAAATTCACTTTCTACTTACCACTTAATTTTTTCCCTTCTTTCTTTCTTTCTTTCTTTCTTTCTTTCTTTCTTTCTTTCTTTCTTTCTTTCTTTCTTTCTTTCTTTCTTTCGAGGAAGGGTTTCTCTGTGTAGCCTTGGCTGTCCTGGAACTCACTCTGTAGACCAGGCTGGTCTCGAACTTAGAAATCCATCTGCCTCTGCCTCCCAAGTGCTGGGATTAAAGGCATGTGCCACCACACCCAGCTCTTGCTCAAGCTAAAGCACTGTATTTAAATTGAGTAGGGATAATGAACAATCTTGTAACATTCTTGATTTTACTGGGATTGCTTATTTTTGTCATATACAGACTTTGTTATGTTAAAGTATGGTCCCTCCAGTCATATTGTTTCTAGAACATTTGTCATGAAGGCAAGTTGGATTTTGTCAAGAGCCTTTTCTGTATTAATTGAGGAGATCATGTGATCTTTGTGCTTGAACCTATTTATATTATTTATTGTATTTAATGACTTATGTAAGTTGAGCCATGCCTGCCACCTCAAGTATAAAGCCAACTTGATTACAGTGGATTATCTCTTTGATATTTGTCTGTATTTGCTTTTCAGGCTTTGGTTGTTTTGAGAATTTTTTATCTATGTGCATCAGGGATATTGGCCTATACTTTGAGGATTTTTGAGTTTTTGCTTTGGTTTGCTTTGGGTTAGGTTGTATGTTTTTAATTTTTACCCCTCTCACCTAGACTCAATCCCTTGGTAGTTTTAATATTACAATAATACTTTCTTAGAAAATCCACTTTTGTATTTGTCAGGCACTGGCAGAGCCTCTCAGGAGACAAGTTTATCAGGCTCCTATCAGCTAGCCCTTGTTGGCATCCCAATAGTGTCTGGATTTTGTGGTTGTTTATGGGATGGATCCCCATGTGGGGCAGTCTCTAGATGGTCATTCCTTCAGTTTCTGCTCTGAACTTTGTCTCTGAAACTCCTTCCATGGGTATATTTCCCCCCTTCTAAGAAAGATCAAAGTATACACACTTTGGTCTTCTTTCTTCTTGAGTTTCATGTGTTTTGCAAATTGTATCTTGGGTATTCTGAGATTCTGGGCTAACATCCACTTATCAGTAAGTGTATATCATGTGTGCTCTTTTGTGATTGGGTTACCTCACTCAGAATGATATCCTCCAGATCTATTCATTTGTCTAAGAATTTCATAAATTCATTGCTTTTAATAGCTTCATACTACTCCATTATATAAATATACCACATTTTCTGTATCCATTCCTCTGTTGAGGAACATCTGAATTCTTTCCAGCTTCTGGCTTTTATAAATAAGGCCACTATGAACAAAGTGGAGCATGTGTCCTTAGTACAAGTTGGAGCATCTTCTAGGTATTTGCCCAAGAGTGCTATTGCTGGAAGCACAGAGTCCTCACTGAACGAGCTAGAGAAAGTACCCAAGGAGCTGTAGAGGTTTGTAGCCCTATAGGAGGAACAAGAATATGAACTAACCAGTAACCCCAGATCACCCTGGGACTAAAACACCAATCAAAGAAAACACATGGTGGAACTCATAGTTCTAGCTGCATATGTAGCAGAAAATGGCCTAGTAGGTCATCAATGGGAGGTGAGGCTCTTGGTCCTGTAAAGGTTCTTTGCCCCAGTATAGGGGAATGCCAGGGCCAGAGAGCAGGAGTGGGTGAGTTGGGGAGCAGGGGGATGGGGAAGGGGATAGGGGATATTCTGTGGGAAACTAGGAAAGGGAATAACCTTTGAAATGTAAATAAAGAAAATATCTAATAAAGACAAAAAAATAAAGTAAAAAAAAATTGTAGTTTCTTAGAGTTTAACAGAAGAAAGAGCATACCTGAAATTCATTATCCAATGAAGACCAAATCAACATTATTTATTTTATTTAATATGTAGCTCTTAATGGATCCACTATAATTGTTTCTCAATAAAAATTTTAATTTATGTGATTAAAGTTATTAATATCAAATGAATATTAAAATTATGCAGATTTTAATAGCATTTTCTTTATTCAACATCTAAACTTTAAAAAAAAAGAAGAAAAACATATAGTTTTTATCATGAAAGTACTTTCTTATTGTGAAGTTTGGTAATTATGTTGTTGTGTGCTATGTTGTTGTTGATCCATTGACTTTTTTCACCGTTTATCCTACCTTGAGATTTGTAGGCTGTTTTCTACTTTTCAGTCTGGTTTATAACTAGGGACAAATGTTTCTTAGATGTCAGAATTTAAGCTGCTTCTGTTGCAAATAACCATGCACTCCTCTGGGTATTACTTATATACAATATATAATTTTTTTCTCTTTATTAGATATTTTCTTCATTTACATTTCACATGTTATTCAGAAATGTTCCCTTACCCTCCCGCGTCCCCGCCCTGCTCCCCTACCCACCCCCTCCCACGTAATGGCCCTGGCATTCCCCTGTTCTGGGGCATATAGAGTCTGTATGACCAAGGGGCCTGAAGCACAGCCTCACTACAATACTGTGGCAGTATTTCAGAACACCGTCCTTCTAATTTTATTTACTACCTTTGTCCCTGAGAATTATAGAAGATTAGCAGTCACATGTTGAGGAAAAAAATGGTTCTACATTTGGGCATTAATTTATTTGGGCATTATTATTTAATCAACTCTATTAATTTCATCAAAAGAATGGAAATTAAAATCATACCAAATATTAAAACTCAAGGCGGTTGGCTATGAAAATAAACGAATGCTTAAATATTATCAAAGCCTGGAGGCATGGCTTCCTGTTCATGCAATGTACTGTGGAAACAAGAAGTCTAAAGTTTGGATCTCCAGAATCCACATATATACTTGGTTGGAGTGATAAGCACCTGAAATTCTAGCCTTTGAAGAGGGTGAAAGGGCATTCCCGAAACAAGAGGAATACCACACTGAGACATCTTGTCTCAAATAAAGAGTGGTTGAGATTCAGAAATCTTTCTGGGAGCTATACACACACACACACACACACACACACACACACACACACACACACACACACTCATACATTCACCTGTTCATGTATGTATATCTTCATACATGTTAACACTGAAAATACCTACATACCAATAACAAACACAAAAATTGAAGATAATAGAGGGCCAGACTCAATGGAAATGGTATCAGAGTGAAAGTATTTGGAGAGCTTGACAATGTAAAGAGATTCTTTAACGTTTGACTTAGAGGTTTTTATGGAGATGTTATAGATTTATCTTTACCCATTTGAGATAATCCCAAATACACCAATAACTGGTCACATTTATGTATGCCATGCCAAGTTCAAGAACAATGTGTTCGTTTTCATCCTCTGTTTTACTAGGTAAAACAAGGGAATTGGAGAAATTTTAGTTCTTACTCTTCTCAGAAAACAACTCCATGAGTCTTGTAAGAGTTTCATTTTTATTTGTGAACTTATTCTTAATCCAGACAATGTAGCCACATACTTTGAGATCAGAGAATTTGATAATATTTATCAGGCGTTCAACCAACACAAGAGCAATCAGCCTTACTGAGCCTCAGATACCTGTTTAGCAAATGTCAGACTAGCCAGGAATTCAGGCTCCTGTTTCTTGCCACATTATCACAAGTCAGCAAATTTGCACCATTTAGATTTAATAATATCTAGCAGTGTATAAACTCACCAAAAGACAAATAATTCCATTATCTATAGATAACTTACATGACATTTAGACATGAGATTCCATTTTACAGGACCCCGTGTGTCAGGAATTTTGATAGATGAGATAAGTTTATACTAAAGTATTATTTGGAAGATCAAAAGTTTGGTTTCAAGGTTTGCTTTTTGAATTCTTCGTTTGTTTTAGGGTAAAATTGTCAAATCTGTGCTAACTTTGTTTTTCAATTGTATTTCAGTTGTGCAAATAAACAAGTGATAAATGCTGATGCTTTCAGTACATTCCTTGAAGAATGATCAGGGACATTTTGTCAAAAGAGTATTACTACTGGCTACACACAGCTTGGTGATCATAAACATCTTGCAAGAAATGAGGTGGAATGTCAACCATTAGCCATTCCAGCCTTCTGCCTTCTTTACCTGACTTTCTAAGATGCAAAAGGTGTAAAAATTAAAACAAATAGACAAAGCAAAACCTACTTTTCAGACATCCACAGAACCAGAATTACAATGCAAATTAGGGTCAGCCCTTTCAAAGCACTCCAAAGAGATTTGGAGACCTAAGTGGAGCAGCTTCTCCTATTGCTGCTGGATAACTTGCCATGATGTCACAGAGTGCTCCTGACATGCTCTAGTCACTAGCATTAGAGCTATGGTGACATTTACAGCTGCACCCCAACCACTGCCTCATGGCCACCATAGCGTTTATTGGAGCCTGCCGAATAAAAGCAGACCCACACCTTTTATTCTCATTATGATACAGGTAGCTGCTGCTCTTCAGGGAGGCTAAGCAAGCAGCATTATTAATTTCTAAATTTTCACTCTACAGTCTTTACAAGAGCTAGTGTTTGACTGTTACTCATGGTTGATAACAAGCCTGGCTAGATATAGGCACTTATTTTTCTGCTTTATTTTCCTGCATTCTTAGCTGCTTCTCTTGTTGGATAGGTGATATAGTCATTTTGTCAGCCTTATTCCCAAAATCCTTTCACAAAGTAGGTAATATATGAATAGTATTTCTAAAACACTTTTGGGGGGCACATAATGGCTTATAATGAGAGTTCTATTAGCTCCTGATATAAAAAGATAAAGACACATTCTTTTTTGCTTACCAACTTGCCATAACTCTATTCTACTAATGGTTCTATATATATCCTTCCCTAGGATGATAGACAACATCACAGCTAAGATGTAGACTTCTTAGGTTTCTATTGCTGTATAAAATGCCACAGACACAAGCATCTTAGGTAGGAAAGGATTTAGTTCAGCTTACAGCACAGATCACTCCTCATTGCTGAAAGAAGTCAAGGAAAGAAAGGAGCCTGGACTCATGATCTAATGCAGAAGCCATGGATCAGGGCACATTTATTCTTTGTCTTCAATAGAGGAGATGATTTTGTAACCCATTCAGATGTGATACACAATCACTGCTTTATACAAAATATTGTTCAAATGTTGTATAAAATACCATCAAGACAAGCAAACAAGGTATGTACAGTCATATCTTACTATATTTCCGAGATTAAATATCTGATTCAAGTTACCTCATGTAGGTTTATTTGGGTTCATAATGCAAAGGCACAGTGCAGTTTGTTCAGGAAGTCATGACCGTTGGAAGAGAAGGCAACTGGTCACATAGTATCCTCTGTCAGGAAGCACAGAGACATGAACACTGGTACTCAGTGTGCTCTTTCCTTTCTACACAATCTGGGATCCCAAGTCATAGTCTTGTGCACTCACAATTAAAATGAGTCTTCCTAATGAATTAACCTAAGTGAAAAATTTCTTCACAGGTATACTCAGAGCATTATTTCCATTGTGATTCTTGATTCTATCAATTGATGGTGAAGATTAACCACTAAAATATAAATGGGACATACATGAATTTCATCTTTAAACTCAAGTGCAATCAACAAGGTATCTTGATATATATATATATATATATATATATATATATATATATATATATATAAAAAATCTGAAAATTTTGAAAAATACATTTAGCTCAATGTATTTTGGTTAAGGCATATCTATTGTATAACAATCACTACATCAAGATAAGCCATATACATGTTCTTCCTGCTAAAATTCTAACCCACAAAAATTTACTTCTCTAAAATACAATAAAATATGTCATCAATTATCTATACAATAATTATGCCATAGTTTCCATGTTTTAACTGGCTGCCTAATTTTAAAACACATCATCCCATAGACTCACTAGCTAATGTCAAAGTAAATATATTATAATATAAATATTAAATTTTTAATAAATGTTTTAACTTTGTTCTTATATTGATTTTATTTATAGGCTGAATAAAACTATGATCATGATAATACTACATCATATTTTGACTTTCAAAATTGCTGATCATTTAGTTTATCTGATTAATATGCTTAATATATGGCCTTGCATTTATTATTTCAACTGTACAAATATTCTAGCTTTATTCATATATATCATGGCCCAAAACAACTTAGGTGATGAGAAGTTTATTTGGCTTGCACTTTCAGGCCACAATCTATTTGCCAGCTTCAGGGAAGTAGGTCAAGCAAGAGTTAAAAGCATAGAAGAGTGCTAGCTGATTACTAGCTGGCTAATGGCTCATGCTTAGCCTGCCTTCTTAAATGCCCAGGACCACAAACCTAGGGATTATGCAGCCTACAGAGATCTGGACTCCCAAACATCAATCACTGATAATGGCAATCCCGAAAGTCCCCTATACCCTCCCCACTACCCTACCCACCCAATCCCACCGCTTGAACCTATCTTTTCCCTGTATTAGTGCATACAATGTTTGCAAGACCAAGGGGCCTCTCTAACCAATGATCGCCAACTAGGCCATCTTCTGCTACATATGAAGCTAGAGATATGAGCTCTGGGAGTATTGGTTGTTTCATATTATTCTTCCACCTATAGGGTTGCAAACCTCTTCAGCTCCTTGAGTATTCTCTCTAGCTCCTCCATTGGGGGCCCTGTGTTACATCCAATAGCTGACTGTGAGCATCTACTTATGTGTTTAACAGGCACTGGCATATTCTCACAAGAGACAGCTATATCAGGGTCCTTTCAGCAAAATTTTGCTGGCATATGCAATAGTGTCTGCATTTGGTGACTGATTATGGGGTGGGGCAGTCTCTGGATGGTCCATCCTTTTGTCTCAGCTCCAAACTTTGTCTCTGTAACTTCTTCCAGGGGTGTTTTGTTCCCAATTCTAAGAAGGAACAAAGTGTCCACACTATGGTCTTCCTTCTTCTTCAGTTTCATTGTTTTGGGAATTGTATCTTGGGTATTCTAAGTTTCTGGGCTAATATCCACTTATCAATGAGTGCATATCAAGTGACTTCTTTTGTAATTGGGTTATCTCACTCAGGATGATATCCTCCAGATACATCCATTTGCCCAAGAATTTCATAAATTCATTGTTTTTAATAGTTGAGTAGTACTCCATTATGTAAATGTACCACACTTTGTGTATCTATTCCTCTGTTGAGGGACATCTTCATTCTTTCTAGCTTCTGGCTACTATAAGTAAGGCTGCTATAAGCACAGTAGAGCTTGCATTATTATTACTAGTTGGAACATCTTCTATGTATATGCTCAGGAGAGATATTGCTGGATCTTCTGGTAGTACTATGCCCAATTTTCTGAGGAACCACTAGACTGATTTCCAGAGTGATTGTACAGCTTGCAATCCCACCAACAATGGAGGAGTGTTCCTTTTTCTCCACATCCTCACCAGCATCTGCTGTCACATGAATTTTTGATCTTAGCCATTCTGACCAGTGTGAAGTGGGATCTCATGGTTGTTTTGATTTGCATTTTCCTTATGATTAACGATGTTGAACATTTTTTCAGGTGTTTCTCAGCAAAATTGCAAAGCTTTTGTAAGACAAATGACACTGTCAATAAGACAAAAAGACCACCAACAGATTGAGAAAGGATCTTTACCAATCCTAAATCAGATATGGGACTAATATCCAATATATATAAATAACTCAAGAAGATGGACTCCAGAAAATCAAATAAGCCCATTAAATATGGGGCACGGAACTAAACAAAGAATTCTATTTTTTTTCAATTTTTATTAGATATTTTCTTCATTTACATTTCAAGTGTTATCCAGAAAGTTCCCTATACCCGACCCCCTCCCAGCCCTGCTCCCCTACCCACCCACTCCTGCATCCTGGCCCTGGCGTTCCCCTGTACTGGGGCATATAAAGTCTGCATGACCAAGGGGCCTCTCTTCCCAATGATGGCCAACTAGGCCATCTTCTTCTATATATGCAGCTAAAGACATGAGCTCATGGGGTACTAGTTAGTTCATGTTATTCTTCCACCTATAGGGTTGAAGACCCCTTCAGCTCCTTGGGTACTTTCTCTAGCTCCTTCCTTGGGAGTCCTGTGTTCCATCTAATAGCTGACTGTGAGCATCCACTTCCGTGTTTGCCAGGCACTGGTATAGCCTCCCACGGGACAGCTATATCAGGGCCCTTTCAGCACAATCTTGCTGGCATATGCTATAGTGTCTATGTTTGGTGGCTGATTATGGGATGGATCCCGGCAGTGCAGTCACTGGTTGGTCCATCCTTTTGATTCAGCTTCACACATGATCTCTGTGACTCCTTCAATGTGTTCTTTGTTATTAATTCTAGGAAGGGGCGATGGGTCCACATTTTGATCTTCCTTCTTCTTGAGTTTCATGTGTATAGTAAATTGTATCTTGGGTAGTCTAGGTTTCTGGGCTAATATCCATATATCAGTGAGTACATGTTATGTGAGTTCTTTTGTGATTGGGTTACCTTACTCAGGATGATGCCCTCCAGATCCATCCATTTGACAAGAATTTCATATATTCATTGCTTTTAATAGCTGAGTACTCCATTGTATAAATGTACCAAAATTTTTGTATCCATTCCTCTGTTGAGGGACATCTGGGTTCTTTGCAACTTCTGGCTATTATGAATAAGGCTGCTATGAACATAGTGGAACATGTGTCGTTATTACTAGATGGAATATCTTCTGGATATATGCCCAGTAGAGGTATTGCAGGATCTTCTGGTAGTACTATGTCCAATTTTCTGAGGAACTGCCAGACTGATTTCCAGAGTGGTTGAACAATCTTGTAGTCCCACCAACAATGGAAGAGTGTTCCCCTTTCTCCACATCCACACCAGCATCTGCTGTCACCTGAATTTTTAATCTTAGCCATTCTTACTGGTATGAGTTGGAATCTCAGGGTTGTTTTGATTTGCATTTCCCTGATGATTAAGGATGTTGAACAATTTTTTAGGTGCTTCTCAGCCATTCGGTATTCCTCAGTTTAGAATTCTTTGTTTAACTCTGTGCTCCACTTTTTAATAGGGATATTTGATTTTCTGGTGTCCACCTTCTTGAGTTCTTTATATATATTTGATATCAGCCCCCTATCTGATTTAGGATTGGTAAATATCCTTTTCCAATTTTTTGGTGGCCCTTTGGTCTTGTTGACAGTATCTTTTGCCTTACAGAAGCTTTGCAACTTTATGAGGTCCCATTTGTCAATTCTTGATCTTACAGCACAAGCCTTTGCTGTTCTATTTAGAAATGTTTTCCCAGTGCCCATATCTTCTAGGCTTTTACCGACTTTCTCCTCTATAAGTTTCAGTGTCTCTGGTTTTATGTGGAGATCCTTAAACCACTTAAACTTGACCTTAGTACAAGGAGATAAGAATGGGTCAATTCCCAGTCTTCTTCATGATAGCTGCCAGTTGTGCCAGCACCATTTGTTGAAAATGCTGTCTTTTTCCACTGGATAGTTTTAGCTCCCTTGTCAAAGATCAGGTGACCATAGGTGTGTGGATTCATTTCTGTGACTTCAATCCTATTCAATTGATCTACCTGTCTGTTGCTGTACCAGTACCATGCAGTTTTTGTTATGATTGATCTGTAGTACAGCTTGAGGTCAGGCATGATGATTCCACCAGAGGTTCTTTTATTGTTGAGAAGAGTTTTTGCTAGTCTAGGTTTTTGTTATTCCAGATGAACTTGCTAATTGTCTTTTCTAAATCCTTGAAGAATTGAGTCAGAATTTTGATGGGGATTGCATTGAATCTGTAGATAGCTTTAGGTACGATAGCCATTTTTAGTATATTGATTCTGCCAATCCATGAGCATGGGAGATTTTTCCATCTTCTGAGGTCTTCCTCAGTTTCTTTCTTCAGAGACTTGAAATTCTTGTCATACAAATTTTTCACTTCCTTCGTAAGAGTCACACCAAGATATTTTATATTGTTTGTCACTACTGTGAGGGGTGATGTTTCCCTGATCTCTTTCTCAGCCCATTTATCCTTTGCATAGAGAAAGTTCATCGATTTGTTTGAGTTAATTCTATATCCAGCTACTGGACTGAAGCTGTTTATCAGGTTTAGGAGTTCTCTGGTGGAGTTTTTGGGGTCACTTATATATACTATCATATCATCTGCAAATAGTGTTAATTTGACTTCTTCCTTTCCAATTTTTATCCCCTTGACCTCTTTTTGTTGACGAATTGCTCTGGCTAGGAGTTCAAGTACAATATTGAATAGGTAGGGAGAAACTGGGCAGCCTTGTCTAGTCCCCGATTTCAGTGGGATTGTTTCCAGTTTCTCTCCATTTACTTTGATGTTGGCCACTGTTTTGCTGTAGATTGCTTTTATCATGTTTAGGTATGGGCCTTGAATTCCTGATCTTTCCAAGACTTTTATCATGAATGGGTGTTGGATTTTGTCAAATGCTTTCTCAGCATCTAAGGAGATGATCATGTGATTTTTATCTTTGAGTTTGTTTATATAGTGTATTACATTGATGGATTTTCATATATTAAACCATCCCTGCATTCCTGGGATGAAGCCTACTTGGTCAGGATGAATGATCGTTTTGATGTGTTCTTGGATTCGGTTGGCAAGAATTTTGTTGAGTATTTTTGAGTCAATATTCATAAGGGAAAATCATCTGATTTTTTCTATCTTTTTTGTGTCTTTATGTGGTTTAGGTATCAGAGTAATTGTGGCTTCATAGAATGAATTGGGTAGTGTACCTTCAGATTCTACTTTGTTGAATAGTTTGAGAAGAACTGGAACTTGGTCTTCTTTGAAGGTCTGATAGAACTCTGCACTAAACCCGTCTGTTCCTGGGCTTTTTTTTTTTTTGGCTGGGAGACTATTAATGACTGCTTCTATTTCTTTAGGAGATATAGGGCTGTTTATGTCACTAATCTGGTCCTGGTTTAACATTGGACCTTGGTATCTGTCTAGAAAGTTATCCATTTCATTTAGATTTTCCAATTTTTTTGAATATAACCTTTTGTCGAAGGATCTGATGGTGTTTTTGGATTTCCTCCGGATCTGTTGTTATGTCTCCCTTTTCATTTCTGATTTTGTTAATTTGGATGCTGTCCCTGTGCTCTCTAGTGTGTCTGGCCAAGGGTTTGTCTATCTTGTTGACTTTTTCAAAGAACCAGCTCCTAGTTTGATTGATTCTTTGGGTAGATTTTTTTTGTTTGTTTGATTGTTTCCACATGGTTGATTTCACCCCTGAGTTTGATTATTTCCTGCTGTCTACTCCTCTTAGGTGAATTTGCTTCCATTTGTTCTATAGCTTGCAGATGTGCTGCCAAGCTACTACTGTATGCTCTCTCCATTTTTTTTTTTTTTTTTTTTTTTTTAGGAACTCAGAGGTATGAGTTTACCTCTCAGGAATGCTTTCATTGTGTTCCATAAGTTTAGGTATGTTGTGGCTTCATTTTCACTAAACTCTAGAAAGTCTTTAATTTCTTTCTTTATTTCTTTCTTGACCAAGGTACCATTGAGTAGAATGTTGTTCAGTTTCCATGTGAATGATGGTGTTCTGCTACTTATGTTGTTATTGAAGAACAGCCTTAGTCCATGAAGATCTGATAGGATGCATGGTGGCGCATGCCTTTAATCCCAGGCAGAGGTCTACAAAATGAGTTCCAGTACAGCCAGGGCTATACAGAGAAACCTTGTCAAAAACAAAACAAAACAAAACAAGCAACAACCAACCAACCAACCAAACAAACAAACAAAAAACCCTTTCCTGTGAGTCTGTGTGAGCAGTGAGTATGAAAATTTTTTCGCCAAACTTTTAAAACTTTGTATAAACTTTAATAAAAGTATCTCACATCAAAATTAATCTGACATCCTTTTTGTGGACTCTGCAGCCATCTCCACTCCTATATGCACAGGCCCTGACACCTGCATATGTACATATTATTAAATATTTAAAAATGTTTTTAAAATAGAATATTATTTAAGAGCAGCATAGAGAAGCCTATGGAGTTACAAAATCAAACAGATAAATTCATATAAATACATTGTATGTACTAGAGAATTTGTATAGTATTTCTAAGTAAGCAAATAACTATAACAATACTGACTCCAATAATTGACAGTCGAGGACAATATGAATCTACTTATTGCTCATGTGAAAATATCCAAAAAGCATGGAGACACGTATTGGACAAAAGGAAGTGAGGCAGAGTGTGGCTCTGTGAGGTCTCTCTAGTCAAGGTCTGTTGTCTTCAACATATGCAGCCACTATTACTCTTGAGAGTTAAAACCTAAAGAACATGAAGAAAAATCTGAGGTAAATGAAATCTTCAACTCATTCTGAGTTAAACATGGAAGGAACATATAACAAAACTTTTATTCAAATTACCCCCATTAGAGCTCATTCTTAGGACCTTTCTAAATATAACATCACTTTGGGAATGGCGTCTAGCCAGGTGTTGAGAATCTAGAGTAATCAGTTTTCTTGAACAGCCAACAGTCTCCATCACAAGGGTAAAATGAATAATAGATCTTGACAACTAATTAGATATGAAGTATGATAGGGAAGGTGTTCAGGGTAACAATCAAATCTTACTTGAACAATTTAGTCTGTATTCCATCCATTTAATTAGACTAGGAAATACAAAAGAAAATATTACCCACATTTTATAATGATTGGATGATCTTAACAACAACCATGAAACTTCTCAACATATCTCTATTCTTTCATTTTTTATCTTTTTCAGAAGTACCACCAAAACCTGAGTGGCTATGTATGTTTTGTTTTTGTTTTGTTTTGTTTTTCTTTGTTTGGGTCTATGTATGTTCTCTGTGCCATGCAACTACTAATGACAGGTCAGAAATCTACACTGTGCAATTTCTGAATGTTCATATTTACCTGTAATCGCAATATTCAAGTTACAACATTCAGAAAATGGCTTTTTATAGTCATATAAATCTCTAGATCCTGGCTACAATTCCCTGTGCCATGAGAGCATAGAACCTATGTGTTAAGAAGCCAAAGTTTATCTGAGAAGATATATCATTTATTTTTCAATCCTAGAGAGCAAGCTCTATAGTAATCACTTAAAAGAGTGGTTGGGACACATACAGAAAAGATGTGCAGACTCACTCTAATTTCTGGAGACATCATAGTATAATTTTTCTTAAACTATTGGGATCATATGACTTAAAAGACTGCCATCCCCCAGGAATGTAGCTTGCTAATCTAAAATCTGGAAAATAAATTATATGTGCTATTTGAGAACCATGAGAATTAAACAAACAAACAAACAAACAAACACCCAAAACCAACCAACAAACAACAGCCTTACCAAAACCAAGCCTCTCTCCCCTGCCCCTTTCCCTCTTGTCTGCCTGAGAACTTTCATTGGCTCATACACTTTATCTGTCAGCGTTTTCTCTCACACCAGTGATACTACCCGCTGGCTGGGGATATTGGCCTTGTAGACTCCTTCATCTTCTTCACTGTACATAATACAGCACTCTCTGTATATGAAGCCTGTGTTTAATATTTCCAGAGCTCCAAATGAAATTGTCTTTTCCATATGTTGAGTGTGATCATGGGAGTTAAGGCTATCAAATGCCATGTGAACAGGCATGTAGCACATAAACATGCCATGTAACTTTTTCCTTGGAGGCATTATCTATAGATAAGCTGTACATAGATATATGCTAAAGTAATAAAGATGTCAGAACCTCAGTGTAAAATGCATTCAGACAGCAAGCTAAGTAAGAAAACTTCTCTTAGCAGTAAAATAATGAAGTATTAGGTACTCTAAATGTTACATCAAATAATGCATAGGAGTAGAAAGAAACTACCTGTGGGATGATTGTGAAGATAGGGGATTTAAAAAAAATTATTAAATAATCTTTAAATTTACATTTCAAATGTTATTGCCTTTCCTCATTTCCCCTCCGAAAAGTCCCCTATCCAACCCCTCTTGATCACTAACCCACCCACTCTCACTTCCTTGTCCTGGCATTCACCTTTACTGTGGCATCTAGCCTCCACAAGACCAAGAGCCTTTCCTCTCATTGATGTCACACAAAGCCATTCTCTGCTACATATGTGGCTGGAGACATGGGTCCCTCCATGTGTACTCTTTGGTTGGTAGTTTATTCCAAGGGAGCTCTGGGGGTATTGGTTAGATCATATTGTTGTTCTTCCTATGGAGCTGCAAACCCCTTCAGCTCCTTGGGTCCTTTCTCTAGATTCTTCATTGGGGACCCTGTGCTCAGTCAATGGATAGATATGAGCATCCACTTCTATATTTGTCAGGCACTGGAAGAGCCTCTCAAAAGCCAGCTATATCAGGTTCCTGTCAGAAAATACTTGCTGGCATCCACAATAGTGTCTGGGTTTGGTAACTGTATATGTGATGAATCCCTAGGTGGGTCAGTCTCTGGATGGCCTTTTCTTCAGTCTCTTCTCCACAATTTGTCTCTCTATCTCCTCCCATCAGTATTTTGATTCGTGTTCTAAGAAGGATCAAAGTATCCACACTTTGCTCTATCTTCTTCTTGAGATTCATGTGGCCTGTGAATTGTATCTTGGGTATTGTGAATTTCTGGGATAATATCCACTTATCAGTGAGTGAATACCATGTATATTTTTTGTGATTGGTTTACCTCACTCAGGATGATATTTCCTAGTTCCATTAATTTGCCTAAGCATTTCATGAAATCATTGTTTTCAATAAGGGAGTAGTAAATGTACAATGTTTTCTGCATCCATTCCCCTGTTGAGGAACATCTGGGTTCTTTCTAGATTCTGGCTAATCTAAATAAGGCTGCTATGAACATCGTGTAGTATGTGTCCTTATTGCATGTTGGAGCATCTTCTGGATATATGCCAAGGAGTGGTATAGCTAGGTTCTCTAGTAGTACTATATCCAGATTTCTGAGAAACTGTGAGACTGATTTCCAGAGTGGTTGTACTAGCTTGCAATCCCACCAGCAATGGAGAACTGTTCCTCTTTCTCCACATCCTTGCCAGCATCTGTTGACACCTGAGTTTTGATATTAGCTACTCTGACTGGTGTGAGATGGAATCTCAAGGTTGTTTTAATTTGTATTTCCCTGAAGACTAAGGATGTTGAACATTTCTTTAGGTGCTTCTCGGCCATTTGGTATTCCTCAGTTGAGAATTCTTTGTTTAACTCTGTTACCCATGTTTAAATAGGGTTATTTTGAGCTATGAAGTCTAACTTCTTTATTTCTTTGTATATATTGTATATTATCCCTCCATCCGATGTAGGTATGGTAAAGATCCTTTCTCAAACTGTTGGTTGCTGTTTTGTCCTACTGACAGTGTCCTATGCCTTAAAGAAGCTTTACAATTTTATGATGTCCCATTTGTCAATTCTTAATCTTAGAGCATACGCTATTGATGTTCTGTTCAGGAAAATTTCCCCTGTTCCCATGTGCTCAAGGCTCTTCCCCACTTTCTTTTCTATCAGTTTCATGTATCTGGTTTTATGTGGAGGTCCTTGATCCACTTGGACTTGAGCTTTGTACAAAGAGATAAGAATGAATCCATTTGCATTCTTCAGCCTGTTAATAGCCAGTTGAAACAGCACCATTTGTTGAAAATGTTGTCTTTTTTCCACTGGATTGTTTTCTCACCTTTCTCAAAGATCAAGTAACCATAGGTGTGTAGGTTCATTTCTGGGTCTTCAGTTCTATTCCATTGTTCTACCTGCCTGTCACTGTACCAATACCATGGAGTTTTTATCCTGATTGATCTGTAGTTCAGCTTGAGGTCACAGATGGTGATTTCACCCCAGAAGTTCTTTTATTGTTGAGAATAGTTTTTGCTATTCTGCGTTTTTGCTATTCTAGATGAATTTGGAAATTGTTCTTTCTAACTCTATAAAGAATTGTTGGAATTTTGATGGGGATTGCATTGAATCTGTAGATTGCTTCTGGAATGATGGCCATTTCTACTATCTTAATCCTACCAATCCATGAGCATGGGAGATCTTTCCATCTTCTGAGGTCTTCCTCAATTTCTTTCTTCAGAGACTTGAAGTTCTTGTCATACAAATCTTTCACTTCCTTCGTAAGAGTCACACCAAGATATTTTTTATTATTTGTGACTATTGTGAAAGGTGTTGTTTACCTAATTTCTTTCTCAGCCTGTATAATCCTTTGAGTAAAGGAAGACTGCTGATTTGTTTGAGTTAATTTTATATCCAGTCACTTTGCTAAAGTTGTTTATCATATTTAGGAGTTCTCTGGTGGAATTTATTGGGTCACTTAAGTATACTACCATATCATCTGCAAATAGTGATATTTCGATTTCTTCCTTTCCAATTTGTATCACTTTGATCTCCTTTTCTCTAATTGCAATAGTTAGGACTTCAAGTGTTATACTGAATAGGCAGAGAGAGAGAGTAGGCAGCCTGCCTTGTCAGGTCCCTGATTTTAGTGGGATTGCTTCAAGTTTCTCTCCATTTAGTTTGATGTTGGCTACTGGTTTGCGGTAGATTGCTTTTACTATGTTTAGGTATGGGCCTTGAATTCCCGATCTTTCCAAGACTTCTATCATGAATGGATGTTGGATTTTGTCATATGCTTTCTCAGCATTTAATGAGATTATCATGTTTTTTTTTTTTTTCTTGAGCTTTCTTATATAGTGGTTTATGTTGATGGATTTCTATATATTGAACTATCCCTGCAACCTTTTGATGAAGCTTATTTGATCATGGTGGATGATCATTTTAATGTGTTTTTGGATACGGTATGTGAGAATTTTATTGAGTATTTTTGCATCAATATCCATAAGGGAAATTGGTCTGAAGTTCTCTTTGTTGTGTCTTTGTGTGGTGTAGGCTTTTGTAGTATGATCTAATGATTTTTTGGATTTCCTCAGTTTCCCTTGTTATGTCTTTCTTTTCATTTCTGATTTTGTTTATTTGGATACTGTCTCTGTGTCATGGACTGGGCTCAGGTGGACCCCCTCAATCCATGGGGAAATTTTCAGGTTTCCAGACAGGTGGGCATGGAGTTGGTGAGTATTGACAAATAGACATAGACACAAGGGGAGTGCTGAATCTGAATGTAATTTTTCACAATGCAAACACCAGTCTTATATAATACAGAAAACAAAGGAGTAGGGTGTCACAGCAGGCAAAGTACATTGAGATATCTGACACAAAACAGAGAAATGACTTCAAAGGATGGACAGGAACCATGTAATGTTTAAGGTAAAGATAAAACAGCCCTGCCCAGAGTCAGCTAATGACAGGTTAGGATTTCACACCCTAGTCACAATTTGTGCTACTCCTTTGAGCCTTATGAAAGCTAGCACCAGGGGGTTCTGCTCTAGCAGACCTTATCATGAATAATGCAAGACCACAACCTCCTTTTTCCAAGGCCTTGGTACATTTTTGTATATGAGAGTAAGTTGGCTGTTCTTTTAAGTGTCTGTAGGGAATATTCACTTGTCAGAAGAATTTACCAACTTTCTTCTAATATGTAATGTAGTTTGCTGTACCTGGCTGTAATGAAGATTCTAAGTATACTTTGCTAAGCTTGCCCTGAGATTTCTAACTTGTATTCAGTAAAATTTTGTAAGAAAGCATGCAAGACCCTCCACACTATCACAGGGACAAATCTGGGGCATTCTAGCTACGGGAATGCCAAGGTTCCAGGAGGCTGAGTTTCCTTGAAACTCTTTGCCTCATGACTGCCCATGCTTTTAGGCCTGCCAAGTCAGTCACTACTGGCATGAATATAGCATCTCTGTGCCCTCTGGTTAGTTTGGCTAATCATTTTTCTATCTTGCTGATTTTCTCAACCAACTTTTTTCTGCTTTTTTTTTTTTTTAATTCTTTGTATATATCTTTTAGTTTCTACTTGGTTGACTTCAGCTCTGAGTTTGATTATGTCCTGCCTTCTACTCCTCTTGGGTCTATTTGCTTCTTATTGTTCTAGAACTTTCAGTTGTGCTGTCAGGCTGCTAGTGTATGCTGTCTCCAGTTTCTTTTTGGAGGCACTCAGAGCTATGAGTTTTCCTCTGAGCACTGCTTTCATTGTGTCCCATAAGTTTGGTTATGTTGTGGCTTCATTTTCATTATATTCTCAAAAGTCTTTATTTATTTCTTTATTTCTTCCTTGACCAAATTATCATTGAGTAGAGTGTGGGCTTTCTATTATTTATGTTGTTATTGAAGACTAGCCCTATTCTGTGATGATCTGATAGGATGTGTGGTATTATGTCAGTCTTCTTATATCTGTTGAGGTCTGTTTTGTGACCAGCTATATGGTTAATTTTGGAGAAGTATGGGGGGGTGCAGAGAAGAAGGTACATTCTTTTGTTTTAAGATACAGTATTTTATAGATATCTGTTAAGTAAATTTGGTTTACAACTTTTGTTAGTTTTACTGTGTCTCTGTTCATTTTCTGTTTCCATGATCTGTCCATGGCTGAGACTGGGGTGTTGAAGTCTCCCATTATTATTGTGTGCTTTGAGCTTTAGCAAAGTTTATTTTATGAATATGAGTAACCCTGCATTTGGAGCTAGATGTTCAGAATTGAGAGTTCATCTTGGTAGATTTTACCTTTGATGAGTATGAAGTGTCCCTCCTTATCTTTTTTGATACTTTAGATTGAAAGTCGATGTTATTTGATATTAGAATGACTACTCCAGCTTGTTTCTTAGGACCATTTGCTTGGAAAATTGTTTTCCAGCCTTTTACTCTGAGGTAGTGTCTGTCTTTGTTACTGAGATGGATTTCCTGTATGCAGCAAAATGTTGGGTCCTATTTATGTGTCCAGTCTGTTAGTCTATGTTTTTTTTTTTTTTTAATTGGGGAACTGAGTCCATTGATATTAAGTGATAGGAAGGAAAAGTTGTTGTTTCTTCCTGTTATTTTTTGTTGTTATAGGTGAAATTATGTTTATGACTATCTTATTTTTGGTTTGCTAAAAAAGATATTTTCTTGATATTTCCAGAGTGTAATATCCTTGTGTTGGAGTTTTTCATTTATTATCCAAGGAAGTTCAGGATTTGTGGAAAGATATAGTGTAAATTTGTTTTTGTCATGGAACACCTTGGTTTCTCCATCTATACTAATTGAGAGTTTTGCTGAGTATAATAGCCTGGGCTGGCATTTGTTTTTTCTGACGGTCTGTATGACATCTGTTCACTATCTTTTGGCTTTCATAGCCTCTGAGGAGAGGTCTGGTGAAATTCTGAGAGGTCTGCCTTTAAACGTTGTTTAACCTTTTTACCTTACTGCTTTGTATATTCTTTGTTTTGTGCATTTGGAGTTTTGATTATTATGTGACAGGAGGAGTTTCTTTCCTGGTCCAGTCTATTTGGAGCTCTGTAGGCTTCTTTATGTTCATGAGCATCTCTTTCTTATGGTTAGGGAAGTTTTCTTCTATAATTTTGTTAAAGATATTTACCGGCCCTCTAAGTTGGTAATCTTCATTCTCATCTATACCTATTATCCTTAGGTTTGGTCTTCTCATTGTGTCCTGGATTTCCTGGATGTTTTGGGTTAGGAGCTTTTTGCATTTTGCATTTTCTTTGACAGTTGTGTCATTGTTTTCTGAGATTCTCTCTTCTATCACTTGTATTGTATTCATGATGCTTATATCTATGGCTCCGGATCTCCAGTCTTCTTTTCCTTTGTGATTTTTTTTTTTTATTGTTTCTATTTCGGTTTTTATATCCTGCCTGGTTTTGTCCAATTTCTTCACCTGCTTGCTTGTGTTTTCCTATAATTATTTAAGGGATTTTTGTGCTTTCATTTAAAAAGCTTTTACCTGTTTACCTGTATTCTCCTGTATTTCTTTAAGGGAGTTATTTATGTCTTTCTTAAAATCCTGTATCAGTTTCATGAGATGTGATTTTAAATCCAAATATTTCTTTTCCAGTGTGTTGGAGTATCCAGAACTTGCTGCTGTGGGAGAACTGGGTTCTAATGACATCATGTAGCCTTGATTTCTGTTGTTAATTTTCTTGGGCTTGCCTTTTGTTATCTTGTTATCTCTGGTCTTAGTTGGTCTTGCTATATCTCACTTGAGATTGTTTCTCCTGTGGGCCTGTAAGCCTGTGTTGGCACTCCTGGGAGACCAGCTCTCCCTTGGCAGGACCTGTGCACAGCGGGTTACAGAACAGCCCCAGCTCCTAGGTGCAGATGGAGCCTGGAAGGGACCTGACCCAGCTGTTCCACAGCTCCTGTGCACTGTGCACTCTTGGTTTGTCCTGCCTTAGACAGTCACTGGAGAGAAAATGGAGACCTCACCTCAGACCCTGGGAGTCAGAACACTTCCTGGGGACCAGCTCTCACCTGGCAGGACCTGTGCATAGAGGGCTGTGGATCAGCCCCTGCTCCTGCATGCACATGGAGGTTAGAAAGACCCTGTCCTTACTGCTCTACAGCTCCTGAGCCCTGTGTGCTCCTGGCTGGTCCTACCTTAGATAGTCAGGCAGGACTCAAGCACAGAGGGCTGAGAAATTATCCCAGCGCTGATAAGCGATATTTTTATTAATTTTTTCACTCATTTTATTTTGATGATGTTTTTACCCCCCCAACTCTTTCATGATGATCTGCACATTTTAACCAAAACTTATGTGCACTTGCTCTCTCTACCTCAACAACAACAAAAATGAAACAATTAAATAAAAGCAAGAATACCCCACTACAAAAATAAAACCCAAAACAAATAGCTAAGCCATCAACAAGACAAAAATGTGTCCAAACAAATGAAAAACATAACAAAAAGTCTATAATAATTTCAGATAGACAAATATACCGTGAACATGGATCAGTATGATTAATAGTAGGAAAACAATCATCTTACCAAAACAATCTGCAAATTAACTGTAATGTCCATAAAATTTTCAACAAAATTCTTCACAGAAATTGGCAAAATATTCTTCAAGTTCATGTGGAAAAAATGCAGCCTCAGGAAAAGCTACAACAGTTCTGAATAATGAATAACTGTAGAGCTATCAGCAGTCCATATTTCAGATTGTATTAGAGTAGTCTAGTAATAAGAATACCATGGTACTGTCACAGAAAAGATTATCAAATTGAAAAAATATGCTGGTAGTAGTAGTAGTCAAATTGGGTGGCTACCATAGAAAATGAAATATATACAAATTTAACTCTAAATGAATCACACACACACACCAACAAAAGGCCAGATATTCTAAAACTTACAGAAGAGAAAATGGGGGATAAGCTTGAACTTGTTGGTCCAGGAAAAGACTTGCTCACCTGGATAATAATACCATAGGCACTATGACCAAGAATTAATACATGGTACTTCATAAATAGGCATCTTCTCTCCCTCTCTCAATGGCACAGATATAGGCCTGATTCAGCCAGATTAAAAGCAGATAAAGGCAGGTTTATTGTGTGGCAGTTCTCAGGTGTCTTCTTCAACAATCTCGCAGGTGGAAGTTAGTGATATCACACATCCAGGATTAAGTAAGGGGATTTTATGTGTCTAGGCAAAAAAATGGATGATGTGTCAGTTAGGAGCTGGGACTGTGCCTATACATCATGAAAAACTGAGCCCCTGGCAGGCACTCTTGGAAGGGTTGCCAGAAACTCAGAGACATGTTCCCAAGGAGTTTTCTCCAACAAGCAGGAGAGTTTTTTTGTTTTTGTTTTTGTTTTTGTTTTCCTGTGTGGGAGGGGTTAGCATAAGGAGGGCAGATGAGCCTTTCTAGCTTGTGTCAGGTATGCACACTTGACTTGAGTAGGCATTCCAACCTAACTCTCATGAAAATGAAAACCTTCTACACAGTTAAGGCCACAGAATTTAGATGAATTAGAAGCCTACAGAGTTGGAAAATACCTTTTAAGATTCCATCTGATAGACAAGTTTGTTTCTAGAATATATAAAGAACTAAAATGAACAGAACATCAAAAAAAAAAAAAACCAACCCACAAAAAACCCCCAAAATAACAACAACATCAGAAGCTGCCACTTGCCACATGTATCCAGGTAGGAACCCACTGGAGGATAAAGGACACCAACCCATTCACAAAACTTTCCACCCAACATTTGTCTTGTTTAAAAGGAATTCATGGATAAAGATGGAGCAGAGAACTAAGGAATGGCCAAACAATAACTGGCCCAACTTGAAAACAATCCCATGGGCAGGCACCAATCCCTGACAGTAGTAATGATACTCTGTTTTGCTTGCAGACAGGAGCCTAGTATAACATACGCAGTTCTTCCCAGCAGCTGACTGAAACAGATGCAATTACCCAATTCTAAACAATGGACAAAGAGCAGGGACTCTTAAAGAAGATTGGGGGAAGAGCAACAGAGTCAACTACCCTAGACCCCGGAAACTCTTAGAGACTTAGCCACCAAACAAAACACACACAGTAGTTGGCTTTAGCCAAACCATCCCCCATCGCCTCCCCCACTCCCCACCATACCTATGTAGCAAATGTGCTTCTCAGTCTCCTGTGGGTCCCCAAACAACTGGAGAAGAGACTCTTCCTAAAGCTGTAGCCTGACTATGGTATTCATTACCCAACAGGAATGCCTTGTCTGGCTTCATTGAAGGAGGATGCACCTAAGCTGACAGAGAATTGATGCACTGGGCTGATGGGGAGGGGAGAATACCCTGGGGGGTGATTGTCATCTCAGAGGGGAAGGGGAGAATGGACAGAGGATGGACTCTGTGAGGGGAAGAAAAAAGAAGGGGTAAATAAATAAATAAATAAATAAATAATTTAAATTGATTAAAAAACCCAGTGTGCAGAACTAGACAAAGAACTCTCAACCTCGAAACACAAATGGATAATAAACAATAAAACATTCAAAATCTTTAGCCATCAGGAATATGCAAATCCAAACTTCATTAAGATTTTCTGTTATGCTAGTCTCAATGGCCAACATCAGCAAAACAAATGACTATTCATGCTTGTGAGGATGTGGTAGAAGAAAAACATTCATTGTTGATAGGAGAGCAAATTTGTGCAGGCAGCATGATAACTGTTGAGAAAGGTGGTCATAAATCTACCTCCAAGATACAGCAATAACACTTGTAGGGATTTGAATAAGAATGACCCTCATTGGCTCTTATATTTGAATGATTGGTGGTACTGTTGTAAGAAGGATGAGAAGGTGTAGCCTTGATATAGGAGGTATATGTCTGGAACTGTGCTTTCAGGAAGTGGGTTTTATGGATAAGATATAAGCTCAAAGAAGCTCTCAGACACTGTTCTGCTCTCTAAGCATGCCTGTCTGAATGCTACACCCTTGCTTCCTGACATGATAGCCATGGATTCAACTCTGAAACTAAGTAAACAGCAATTAAACGCTGTTTCTTCTACAAACTGCAAAGGTCATGATGTCTTTTCTTAGCTCTAGAAAAGTAACTAAGAGATTAATTTTGGGCATATATCCAAAATGATTTACATTTTACTAAATATATACTTGTTTATACATGTTCATTGTGACTCTATTCATAATAACCAGGTACTGTGAACAGGCCAGATGTGCATGAAATGGTGAATTGATAAAGAAATTGCTATATTTATATAATGAAATATTATTTAGCTGTTAAGAAAAATAAACTTATCAAATTTATCCTGAGTGAGGTAAAAGGTAAAAAATAAAAATATTTTCTATTATGTGCATATGCTAGGTTTTGAGTGTTCAATATGTGTGCTTTAATTAAAGGGTTTTAAAAGATTTATCTGTTCATTTTTACATGTATGAATGTTTTGACTGAATGTATGTAGACACACTCAGTGAGTAGTACATTGATAGGCATCACACTTCCTGGAACTAAAGTTACAGGTGGTTGTGATCCTCCCTGTGAGAAAAATCCAGATCCTCTGCAAATGCAACCACTACTTTTAACTTAAGCCACCTCTTAAGTCACTAGGATGGATTTTAATAAGGTTGAGCATGTTACAGTGTGTGATTTGTTTATTTAAGGCACATATTATAGTTGCATATTTATTTTCTCTAGTTATCTTTAATTCAACTGTAAAAAAATTATAGGAAACATTTATGTATAGAGCATAATACAACAAAACTATTGATGAGAGGAAGGGATTTGTAATATAAGAGGAGAATTAAAAAGCATATTGCAAAATCCAAGATGGAACAAGAGTTAAATGTTAAGTGTTCTCCAAAGAAAGAAGTGTAAAATCTGTGTCTTATTTACTAAAACATCACTGGATTTTGCCAGATCAGTCCATGAAAGTCAATGAATCAACGTTAGAATATATTTTTGAAGGATGCAGAAAATGCCAGGAGTGTAAAAGCTAGAGAGAATAGAAACAAGGACAGAGGTCTTTCCTTCATCTTTCATTTTGCAGGCGTGGTTTGAAGTGAGTGACTGTACGACCACCTAAGCAAATCATGAAGTTCAAGGTTAGAGAGCAGGGGACATTAGAGAAGATATGAATTTACCTAAGTCCAGGCAACTAAGACCTACTGCAGAAGGAACAAATGTTATAAGGCAATGTCACCTGCCTTTACAGGGCTTTGTATACAAGGATAAGTACTGCAACTGGTGACAAGTATGTTTACCTGCTTATAAGGCACAATTAATCTTTTTTTTTTTGAAATTTCTTTTTTTTATTATTAGATATTTTCTTCATTTACATTTCACATGTTATCCCGAAAGTCCCCTAAACCCTCCCCCATCCCCCGCCCTGCTCCCCTACCCACGCACTCCCACATATTGGCCCTGGCGTTCCCCTGTACTGGGGCATATAAAGTTTGCATGACCAAGGGGCCTCTCTTCCCAATGATGGCCAACAAGGCCATCTTCTACTAGATATGCAGATAGAGACATGAGCTCTGGGGGGTACTAGTTAGTTCATGTTATTCTTTCACCTATAGGGTTGAAGACCCCTTCAGCTCCTTGGGTACTTTCTCTAGCTCCTTCCTTGGGAACCCTGTGTTCCATCTAATAGCTGACTGTGAACATCCACTTCTGTGTTTACCAGGCACTGATAAAGCCCCACACGAGACTGCTATATCAGGGTCCTTTCAGCAATATCTTGCTGGCATATACAATAGTGTCTGCATTAGGTGGTTGATTATGGGATGGATTCCCGGCTGCAGTAGTCACTGGTTGGTCCATCCTTTTGATTCAGCTCCACACTTGATCTCTGTAACTCCTTCAATATGTGCTTTGTTCTTAATTCTGGGAAGGGGCGAAGTGTCCACATGCTGATCTTCATTCTTCTTGAGTTTCTTGTATCTTGGGTAGTCAAGGTTTCGGGCTAATATCCACTTATCAGTGAGTACATGTTATGTGAGTTCTTTTGTGATTGGGTTACCTCACTCAGGATGATACCCTCCAGATCCATCCATTTGCCTAGGAATTTCATATATTCATTGTTTTTAATAGCTGAGTAGTACTCTATTGTGTAAATATACCAAATCTTCTGCATCCATTCCTCTGTTGAGGGACATCTGGGTTCTTTCCAGCTTCTGGCTATTATGAATAAGGCTGCTATGCACATAGTGGAACATGTGTCCTTATTACCATATGGAAAATCTTCTGGATATATGCCCAGGAGAGGTATTGCAGGATCTTCCAGTAGTACTATGTCTAATTTTCTGAGGAGCCGCCAGACTGATTTCCAGAGTGGTTGAACAAGCTTGCAGTCCCACCAACAATGTAGGAGTTTTCCCCTTTCTCCACATCCATGCCAGCATCTGCTGTCACACATTCAGGCTTCCTAAAAATATTAGTCATCTTTTAAAGTATCTCATTTTGTATCACTTCCTAATAAGAAAGTTCAAGTTATCCATTTTTGGCAAGCATTAAAGAGTTGGGAGACCATGCGCTAAGACTACATATGAGCCACATTGCATCACTGGGTATATACATTTCATTGCTTGTTAAGGATGGTAGGTCATTCAAGGTCATATTAGATGATTAAAAAGAGTTAATAATCTGATAGATGGTTTATTATGAAATATTAACTATAAAGTTAGTGTGTAGTAACTAGAATTGCTATGGAGAAACACCAGTGTCAAAAAAAAAGCAAAAAAAAAAAAAAGCAGAAATGGAAGAGATAAGAAGCTACTATGGTAGATCTTCCACCCATAATTTCTTTAGCTGTAACGTCAGAGATCACAGTCAACCATAAACTAACAACATTAAATGGAAATTTCCAGAAATAGATAATTCATGCATTATAATTTTATGCTGTTCTGAGTAGCATGATGTATTTCTGCCACCATCTCATGTTCTCTTGGACAGTAGTCATCTCTCAGTCCTGCCCATCCACATACCATATCCAGGCTCTGTGGTCCAGCATTACCTGAAGTAGACAATTGTCTTTCATCAGAATGTCAACTGCAGCCTTAAGCAAAACCACAATGCTGTATCACCAACTTTTCTCCCCACCTGAAGCACCAATATGCATCGTCACAGAAGGATGGATGCCATGCTCAAAGGCGCATGAGAGACCACATTCACATGTTTCTTTTGAACTATTTTATTGTAATTGGTATTCTTGGTACTGTTAATACCTTTTTTTTTACCTAGTTTGTAAAAGTAAGGTCTAGCATTGATAATATTTATATAGGTGCACAAACACACACACATACACACACACACACACACACACACACACACACACACACACACACATATCATTGTATATATCTGGCACAATCCTACATATAGACTCAGGAATCAACCAGAGGCCTTCTCACACATCACTAGTGGAAAATATGCCCCACTTCTTTCTTTCTTTCTTTCTTTCTTTCTTTCTTTCTTTCTTTCTTTCTTTCTTTCTTTCTTTCTTTCTTCCTTCCTTCCTTCCTTCCTTCCTTTCTTCCTTCCTTTCTTTCTTTCTTTCTTTGTTTCATTGGTTATTTCATTTATTTACAATTCAAATGTTATCTCCCTTCCCAGTTTTCCCTCTGCAACCTCTATCCCACCCCTCTCTCTGCTTCTATGAGGGTACTCCCCCACCCTCCCCACCCTGGCATTCCCCTACACTGGGGCATCAAGCCTCCACAGGACCAAGGAGCTCCCCTCCCACTGATGATAGATAAGGCTCTCTGCTACACATCTAGCTGGAGCCATGAGTCCCCCCATTGTGTACTCTTTTGTTGGTGGTTTAGTCCTTGGAAGCTTTGGGGAGTCTAGTTTGTTGATATTGTTGTTCTTCGTATGGGGTTGCAAACCCCTTCTGCTCCTTCAGTCCTTGCCCTAACTTCTCCACTGGGGTGCTCACACTCAGTTCGATGTTTGGCTGCCTGCATCTGCATCTATATTGGTAATACTCTGGCAGCACCTCTCAGGAGAACAATCAGAAAAGGAAGGAATCTGGAAATGACCTGCTCTATGGCTAAAAGTCCGGTCAAGACTTTGTTCATGACTTACTAACACTGCATTAAGGAAGTCTGGTGAGTGCTGTGTTGGTGGCACTCTCTGGGAAACATATTCTGCAATTCCAAGGCAGCATGGAGTTGACATGAGGTGAGGATTGCTGTAAAGTCACCTGAGAAGGTTTTTGGATCTCTGCCTGTGGTAGGACTTCAGACAGGAACAAATGCATAGAAATCACTTGGAAGAAATAACTGCTCATCTCTGCAAAATACAAGAGTACATGTTGGAGTATGCACACCTCATCAACCCAGAAGCCAACAGACTGCTGGAGATGTTAAATAAACATAAGGTGTGTGTGTGTGTGTGTGTGTGTGTGTGTGTGTGTGTGTGTGAGTGTGTGTGTGTGTGTGTGTGTGTGTGTGTGTGTGTGTGTGTGTGTACATATTAAAAACATGCCACAATGAAAAGAACAAGCCAGAGATCCCAGGGCAGACAATGATGAAATGTACAAGTCAGATCTCATAAGAAAATAGGCAGGAGAGGATTTGCCTTTTCCTTGATGAATGTAGTTCTTATTTCTCTCTTTTCTGTCAATACATATCTCCTGGAGAGAGATAGTTAGATTATCCAAGCCTGTGCATATGAAGTTTAAAGTCTGTTTATCTTTCTTGCCTGAAAATAGTTATTACTGTGCTATTTCTCAAAAATGTTAATATAATGCAACCACAACATTTGTTTGTTAATTGGAATTGTCTCATTAGTAACAGCTTCTACATTTAATTACTTTTATGAAAATGAATTCAAGAATAATTGCTCCATTATATGGATTGCATTACTATTGCTATTTATTTATTGCACAAGCTGAAGCTCATCTTACTACTAAAAATATATACACAATAAAATATGTAGTCAACTCTTCTACAGGGATATGTCCCTGTTCACATCCACAGTTACCTCTTCTGCTTTCAAGGATCATCTCTCCTCCTATATTCCATATTAGAGAAGTGACATGTCTATTTGTGGAAATGCCTTTACTTACATGTGGTCATCAATTCCATTGACCTTCCTGCAAACAACACATTTTGTTTTCTTTGTGGCTGATACAAATTCCGTGCAAATACACTGCATTTGACTTATGCTATTAGTGATTATTTTGTATAACCTGTCTGCCAATTTATATAGTAGATGGACTGTTACAAATTCCCACTAACATTCCAGTATTTCTTAACTGAATTTCTTAATTTCTTGAATGCTTGGGGAACAACGTATATTGTGAACAATATACTCTTGAGAAGAAGAGTATATTGTGGTTAATAGGATCTTCATCTGTTTTTGAGTATGTTATAATGAAGCATAACTTTGTATAACTAATACGGGATTACAAAAGGGGGTGTTTGATGTGTGCAGTGCATGTCTGCAAATAGACCAATTCCTGCTCAGTGTCATGTCTTCCTTATCCATGCTATCTTTCTAATGATCCCCCTTATTATTTCTGGATTAGATCTTTTGGTCAGTCTTTTCCCATACATGTGTGTATTTTCTTCTATCCCCCTTTCACTTTTCAATTAAGTCTATTTTACTTCACTGATTTCAGATGCTACCTCGATTGTTAATTTTCCATTTGCTGCAGATTTACTTTTGAGCCTTCTGTTTTATTTCTCTATTTTCTTATGTCAGCACAATATAGTTACAATGAAGAATTTTAACATAATCCTGAAAGTCTGAAAGCAGTCCTGCCCTCTGATGACTTTTTTCTTTTTAAAGTTTTTCTGACTTCACTTGAGGACTTGGTTTTGTTTTGCAGATTTCAGTCTCAGCCTGTCTGACTATATTTGAGATCTTCCGATTACTTTTATTCAGATTATGTGGTTTTATAGATTATCCCAGGAGAGTTGACAAGCTATGGCTTTGGGCCATACTGTTCAGGAGCTGATGACATCTCACATCTAAAAGCACTTCTGTAACTTTCAGAAACACTTAAGTTTCTTCTCATAAAGCTTTTGGTTATTGCTTTTAATTTTTTAGTGTTTGATTTTCTTGCTCTTGCAAATGAGATTTTCTTTGTTTTGCTTTCTAGCTGGTTATTGCCTGTGTAAAGGAAGTTATTGATTTTTGTGTGTTAATTTTATAGCCCTTACTGAATTGTTTCATTGTTTTTCATTATTATGTTATTAGCATTTAATTGCTAGTTTAATAGATGATGCTCTTAGAATTCGAAACCTTCCTATCATGTCATCTGCAAACAGGTATTTCAATTATTTACTAAATATTTTGCCTAATTGGCCTTTTTAAAGTTCCAAAGGGGAAACACAGACACACACACACACACACACACACACACACACACACAGAGAGACAGAGACAGAGAGACAGACAAGCAGGCAGACAGAATGAGTTACTATTTGGCTATAAGGCCATTTGGAGTATTCTGGATTAAATCTATAACATCATCGTTTATTCAACACAGGTGCTGTGTTTATGAGGTATTTCCATTGTCCCCACAGGCACATATATAGTAGCAGTATAATGAATGCTATGGAATATATGGAAAAGTAAATGGAAGCAAAGACAGTATGGGACATAGTGAGAATGATACTGGCCCTATATGCTCATAGGAACAGGCACTATTAGGAAGTGTGATCTTGTTGGAGAAGTTGTGCCCTTGTTGAAGTATGTCATTTCCTGAGGTTCATATGCTCCAGCCAGGGCCAGTGTCTTAGGGTTTTACTGCTGTAAATAAACAGACCCCATGACCAAGGCAACTTTTATAAGGACATTTAATTGGGGCTGGCTTACAAGTTCAGAGGTTCAGTCCATAATCATAAAGGTGGGAACATGGCAGCATCCCGGAAGAAATGATGCAGGAGGAGCTGAGAGTTCTATATCTTCATCTGAAGGCTGCTAGTAGAATATGTGTTTCCAGGCAGCTGAGAGTCTTAAGCCCATGCCCACAGTGAGGCATCTACTCCAACAAGGCTACACTACTTAATACTTCCACTCCCTGGGTCAATCATATACCAACTATCACACCCAGTGTCACTCTATTACTGCTGCATGCAGACCCAAATGTGGAATTCTCAGCTACCTCTCCAACATCTTGTCAAACCGTGTGTCACCATGCTTCCCAAGACTAACCTCTGAACTATAAGCCAGCTAGAGTTAAAGTTAAATGTTTTCCTTTATAAGAGTTTCTGTGGACATGATGTCTCTTCTTAGTGATTGAAACCATAACTATGATACCAGGTAGTTTTTTTCTTATTCTTAATTTATTCAAATAACTTAAGTATTTTTCATTTTATAAAATAAACATATTAGTTTTAAAAATTCTGTATTTTAAGTTTCTTTAATCAGAATTGTTGAATTTAGCAGGCTTGGCTTTAATAGAATCCACATTTCTTTTTCATTCTGAATATGTCTCATAATTTGATCATTTAATTATTAGTGCCTTCTACCTAAACTAATTCAAGGCCTCATAACATTAGGCAAACATTCTGCCTATAAAGTACACCTGAACCTTTTTCTCTCTAAGTAATTTTCTTGATATTCTGTTGGACTTGGCTTTCTAATCATTTTCCTAGTGTTTTTAACTTAATAATATAAATATATACATATATTTTTTTCAAATTTAATTCTCAATCTTATACTTTCTATGTAAAATCATTACACAGTCCAAATCACTAATAATTCTTAAGAACTATTTATAAAACTTTATATATGTCTGATCTTTAAATCTTTGACAGAATTATATTATCAAATATCGGGCCAACATTGAGTGTAAAGGACAAATCTCTCACTGTTATTTGATGAGAGCTTTGGCTATACAATGGAATCAACTTTGTTATATAAGTATTTATTTGAAATTGTGTTGTTTAATTTTTGGATTCTTAGTTTTCAGTCAGTTATAACATGGCAAAAGATGTCTCTATAAAGTGAATAACTGTATTTTGAATTGTCATACAAAATAAGGAAAAAGATCATTTGCTGAGTATTTCATTTCTCCTAATTCTAGTGAATGAATGATACATCAGAATCTACTTACTGAAACATTCACTGGATTGGGATATTATTTCTATAGGAAGTCCTACTTCCTTTATGACTTCAAAGTTACACAGAGCTGACCATAATTAGTCCCATAATTTGTTAAAATCTTCACTTTATTTGGTGACATATCTCCTTTCATTCTAAGCTGACTCCTAAGTTTTCTTGGTGACTATCCTTAAATTACCATTGAAGTTTAGGATTTCATGTAAATTTTATAATTTATTTTTTCTGTCATTTTTCCTTCTTTTTTTTTCTTCTATGTTGTTTTGTTGGTCTTTTGTTTTTGTTCTATGTTATTTTTGGCACTGTAATAAAATAGATGAGAATAATAAAGTGAAAAATGATTGATCTTGGCTCATAGGTTTAGGCTTCTCAGGTCATGATCAGATCCATTGGTTTATGCTTATCAGCCCATTATTTGATCATTGGTTTAGGCTTGTTAGTCCATGATCAGATCCATTGGTTTAGGCTTATCAGCCTGTGATCTGATCCATTGGTTTAGTCTTGTCAGCCCATGATCTAATCCATTGGTTTGGGGGACTATTGCAAGGCAGAAATAATGAAGAAGGAGCATAGTAGAGAAAAGAAACTCAACCCTTGACAACTTTAATTAGAGATCGAAACAAGAGGATCCATGGGCCAGAGATGAGATCCATCTCTCTAAGGCAGGCTTCTCAGGACCTCTTTCCTCCTTATAATCACTTCCCAATGATGTCATCATGAAGTGGTCCACTGTGAATACTGTTTTCATCAAAGAAGGGAAATTTCAATATATGAGTCTTTTGAATGAGTATTCTTGACTATATCTCAGCAGCTCTGGATTTGTTTTTATAAGTATACCCATATTTATTACATCATATATAACATTATATAAGTTATAGAGTGATGTATGTGAATAAGTAAAATATAATATATACATATTGTATTACAAAAAAATAAAATTCTGTCATGCCTCTGAACAATGAAGGGAACTATAAAGCATCATGCCTGGTGAGACAAGCCCAGACATAGATACACATATATTACATGTTTTCTTCCATATATGGAGTCTTCAATAAAGGAAAGAAAATAAGACAAACATGACTTGAGAGAAAAGAGCTCTTTGGAGACTGAGCAGAAGCCAGAGAGCAGTTGGAGGAAGGGAGAGCAGCAGAGTGGAAGAAGACAACAGCACATAGGCAGCACAGAACACATTCCTGTGTGGAAATGTCACAGGGAACACTGCCACTGTGGGCATTCAGCATGTTCTTAGAAAGAAAAGGAGGAAAAAGCCTGTCTGTCACTCAGTCCGAGCAATTCAATTCACAACATTGCACATTATTTTCAAGTAACTCTGCCTCACAAAGAGATGGCTATCTAGCTTTTAAAAACATCAAACAATAAAATGTCTCATGAGGTTACACTGGCTTCAACCATCAAGCTGAGTAAAGTTCATGACTTACTAAGAACTCATATGAATTTTCCAAACTATACTAAGAACATTCTCTAGTAAACTGCCCTGCAAATATGTCAGCTTTGGGATGTGTTTGTAAGCTATTATTGTCTAATGCCACATTTCACATCATTCCTATATCTACTGAATCTAATGTTTACATTAGAAAACTAGTGAACAAAGGTCTAAAATACTTAAGTTAGTGTATATGTACATGTATTTTTCTCTTCTGAATAAAAAAACAACTTAAAAGTAGAAAGGCTTCATTTTGTCTTATAGTTCTAGAGGGGTTCTGTCCACCATCATGGAAATATTGCATAAGACAAGAAAAGCATGGTAGTATATGAGCAAGAGGCACCTGGTCACACTGCATCCACACTCCAGGAAACAGGAAAGAGGCAGAAGGAAAAGCCCATGAATAATGCCTGAAGGTGGGCTTCCAGGGTTCCATTTTCTCTAACAAAACCTCAACTCCTCTAGGCTTAAAAATGTTCCTAATTATGTCACCAATTGAAGACCAAGTGTTTTAACACATGAGCTTATGGATATTCTTATATTGGGGTTCCATTTTTGTGAAGAGACACCATGGCCAACACAACTCTAATAAAGTCAAAAATTTAATTGGGACTGGCTTACAGTTTCAAAGGTTTAGTTCATTATCATCACAGCAGAACGCAGGGAAGTATGCATGCCGATATGGTGCCTGAAAGGGAGCTATGAATCTTAACCAGAAGACAATCAATAGAAACTATCTTCCAGAAATCTAGGAGAGGGTCTCAAAGCCCACACCGATAATGACACACTTCCTCTAACAAGACCACATCTACTTGAAAAATGCCACACCTACTAATAGTGCCACTCCTTGTGCCAAAAATATTTATATCACAACTGTCAAACCACAGCTATTGTATGAGATATAGGCAGGAAAAATAGAGGGGGAAGGACAGGGTAGGGGAGAGAGGGAGACAATGTGCTGGGTGGTAATATATGAAGTCTGTGTATGCTGGGCAAGATCTCTTGCATAGAATTTCTTGCAAATTCCCCACCACTAACTATTTTAGTTTTTAAGAAAGTCTTTCAGCCAACCACTTTTACCACTTTTTGCTAGTTCTTATTTGTTCCTCATCTCCTGTAGAAGTTAGCTCTGGAATCACTTTCGTTAAACTCTTAGTGGTAACAATATCTTTGCCTTAAAACAATAAGGCTGAAAACAAAGGCTGTAAAATAATATAGCTCACATTAAATTTCCAAGTATCTTTTTTGTCTACTTTTTTATTAGATATTTTCTTTATTTGCATTTCAAATATTATCCCCTTTCCTAGTTTCCCCTCCGAAAATCCCCTATCCTCTTCCCCTCCTCCCACAACCCATCCACTCCTACTTCTTGGCCCAGGCATTCCCCTATACTGGGGCATGGAACCTTCACAGGACCAAGAGCCTCTCCTCCCATTGATGACTGACTAGGCCATCCTCTGCTACATATGCAGCTAGAGCCAGACCATTGCTTGCCAGGTCCCCACCATCTCATAGACCCGGTCCTTATATGACCTCACCATCTCATAGACCAGGGTCTCCCAGGACCTCAGCATCTCACAAACCAGACCTGCCTTGTGTTTATGCTGCCTGGTAACAACGGTTTTTTCCTTATTTTATCAAATTTTTATTTCTATTGTTATGTCATTCACCATGAATTTCCTATTTTCCAGTTGCTATGTTATCATATTTATTTGGGTTTAGGTATTTCTTTTCTGACTTGCAGTTTTGTTTTAGGAAACTTAAAAGCACTGACTGTATTGGACATAACATTCTACGTTTTATCATAACAGTGAATCAAGTCTGCTGATGAGGTAGACATGAGGAGGGGGAAAGAAAGAATGGGAGAGTGGCTCTAAAATGCTGATGAATGAACTGTTTTGTCTGATGGGGAACGATACTTAGGGAACCAATCCCATATAGAACAGTTGGGATTAAAAATTCAGGTATTGCCAGTGAATTTTGATATGGCTAATATAAACGTGTGATTATTTTCTTCATACTTAAACTCTGGAACAATGACAAACATGGAGTTTCCTTGTGATACAGTATTCATTGTTGGTGTTTGAGTGTCCTCTATTAGCTCAGTGCTGTCTTTCCCTGATTACTTTTGCTGTTTATTTTTCTTTTTAGAGGAGTAGCTTCTTGTAAAAACTATTGTGCCTCTTCTGGCATCTCATTCTCATTAAACCTTAGCAATTCTATTCAGGTTGAGGTGATTTCAGCAAGAGTCACATATTCCTTTAAAAACTTGCTTCAATGATTTTCACCTGCACTGTGCTAGGCACACATCAGCCAGAGGGTACTGCAGTCATCAGGAGGAGATGTGTGGATTCTGTTGCCTCTGTCAATTTGCCAAGAATACCAGCAGACTCTATTCCTCTCATTTTGTGTTTTTCGCCATACACTAGTTTTTCTGTGGCAGTTATATCGACTTCTTCACTCTCCCATTTTATGCCACTTCTTTTCCAATCCTGTTTTTTTAATCAGGAACCTTAACTATTAACCTTTGATATTTATGAATTCAATCTATGAAACTTCCTTTAATCAGGGTAGAGATTTCAGAGTTAGGTCACGGGCATACTAGTAACAACATCACTCCAGAACTTCCCACATTTTAAGGGGTATAGCAGAAAGTTAAAATTCTTGAGAGTAATGACTTTTGAGCTGAAAGTATCTTTCTGTGGTCACTGACTGGAAGAGGAGGATATTGTAAACTGCTGTAACTTAGTATTTATATATCAAAACACTAAATGAATAGTTTATAATAAAGTAGCCAGAATTTAACATTGAGAGTCTAAACAATGCATCAGTAAGAACATAGAGACTAGAGTTTATATCACTCCTTTTTCTGAAAAATAATTATGAAAATATAATTGAGAAATTACATTTAAGTTCAGTGGCAAATTCAAATCATGTTTTGTTTGTTTTAGCAATGCAAATAAACATACTGCACTTTTGCAGACAAAAGATAATTCTTAACACAGCTGCAAATGTTACTTATATTGTGGTCATTGATTTTTCACCTTTCCAAATGAATGTAACTGATAGTTAAGTGTCCTCTGAGACCTGATTTACTGGAGTCTACAGACAGATGATACAGCACGGAGGTGTTTTATTGTTACTATGAACTTGTGCTCTTCCCATAGATTTTCACCTACTTGGCTATTTTGAGAAAGTGTCTAAACATAAAACATATGTAATTTCACTAACAATGCATAGAAACAAAACCTGGTTATGCATAATAGATAAAAAGAATGTAGATGTCAACGCACTTATGGAAAGAAAAATAACAAAAGGAAAGAACAAGTCATGAGGACCAAGCCCCTGCTTCAACTCCTGCCTCCAGGTACCTGAGTTGAGTTTCTTCTCTGACTTTCTTCAGTAATGGACTGACTATGCTGTGGAAGTATCAGGTGAAATGAACCCTTTACTCACCATGTTGCTCTTGGTCACAGTGTTTTAACAGAGCAATAGAAACCAAACCGAAGGAGATATTAGTACCGAGGCATGGGAAACTGCTGTGAAAGACAGTCTGGGGAAGGATGTGCTAGAAAAGCCCCTGCACCCACATAAGAATGGATGCAGTAGCATTCATCTGTAATCCAAGTGCCACTACAGCGAGATGGAGAGGGACGAGGGGCCAAAGTTACTCTTAAGCCAGGGACCCTTGCATAAGCAGTTGTAGCCATCAAAGGAGACCCCACCTCAGGCAAGGTAGAAAGTAAGGACAACAAAAAATTTATGAGCAAAACTTACTGGAGAATTCAGTTTCCCATTTTGTAACAGCCATGATGGTAGTTTACTGGGTTAAATGTTTCTCGAAACATTAGTCTTTATTGTTAATCTGTAATGGTCCAATAGAAACATAGGGCTTAGAAAACAGTAACAAATGCTACTCACTATTTAGTATAAAGAAGGCAAAGGGAAAAGTGTGTGAGTCAGCTGTTTGTGCTCTCTCAAATTACTCTTTGACCCACAGAGCTAATGAGAACAGTAGGTTTACCAGACTCCTCCTTGTGAAGGTCTAATGTCAAGTTGAGATATTTTCTTCTGAACTTTGACAAATTGCTCTGAACTCTCTAATTCATTCACAATACTTGTTTCTTTATCTCTCTTGCTTCTAAATAATTTACCCTAGAAAATAATGATGGTCCAACTAATAATTGGGGAAACAAATGTTGCATCTATATAACTAAATGATTTAAAAAGAAAAGAATACATACAAGATCAAGGTCTAATTTTAAGAACCGGTGGGAATGTTGAGACCAAATTTTAAGGTACAGTAAAATTCTAATTAAGGCTCTTTTGTTATAGGGTATAAAGAGAATAAATAAAAATACGTTAATTAATGAAAAAAGACTATTTTTCCTTACATAATTCCAAAGACCATTGAAGGTAACATAAACAATGAATTGATAGTTGACAACTAATGCTAGGAAACATTATTATAAGACTTGCCTATGATATAAGTTATTCATGTACTGGATAATAGCAACCAAGTCCAATTATATTCATAAATCAATATTGACATATAAAAGGAACTTGCAAAAAAACAAGTGTATGAAGAAGTATTGAGTGCTAATCACTTGCGAGACCATGTTGTTATCATGGCAGATGTAAATAAGTGTGTGTTCTGGCGAAGATTAGAAGTCTTGCTTAAAACAATTAATAATTCATAGTGAAAATATTCATACTTAAATGAAATTCTTTGTTCTCATTATGTTTTTTTAACCTAAAATTGTGTCTATTTATCTAGCATTGTTAATAATACTAGACTGTGTTTAGATGTTCCTGAATATCTGATCTGGTTCCATTCTGAGAAAGAAATCCTAAACAAAATACTGTAAGTAAAAACTCCCCCAACGTATCTGTCATAAAAAAAAACAAACCTCAAAACATGAAACATTACGGGTAGGAGACCATCTCTGTATGCTATATTTTTTATTTATATATACTTTCAATGAAGTTTAATTTATTAATAAATTAATCATAATTCCTTATAATAAATCACCACCTGTAAATAGCCTCTCAAAATGTCTGACCCTATTGGAGTCTCTCATCTTCTTAGGATTTGAGATGATATAGAGCTTATGTTAGGAAATGATGGGACTCAAATTGAGACCCATCCCATGGGCAAGCACCAATTCCTAACACTATTAATAATACTCTGTTATACTTGCAGACAGGAGCATGCTGTTCTCTGAGAGGCTCTACCCAGAAGCTGATTAATACAGATTCAGACACACACAGCCAGACAGTGTATGGAGCTCAGGGACACCTTTGCCATTATTTTGTTGTGCAGTCCTAAGCACAGCCAACAGCGGGAAACTATGTGCTTTACCCACAACATAAATACACAAAGTAATGTAGACTCTCCATGTCTTTCACCCTGAAAACAGGATCCAGTGCCCTTTGTTTGCCCTGACAACCTTCACTCCATGGCCTTCTGTATTGCAAGTATCAGTTCATTGTTCTGAGCATAAAGATAGAATGGTGTGTAGATCTGTCAATACCAACAGGGTACTTCACCCCTGCATCAGACAAACACCAATTTGTCTGGTACAGAACACTTCCTCTTTTCTCTCCACCTGAACATTCCAGGGGCAAGGGTCCTTGCTCTGCTCTTTGCCACCTGTTAAATTCCCTCATTAGTTCTCATGATGGACTGCAATATTAATGTATCACTCTCTTAATTGGAATCCGAGAGCTATCATCAACTGCAAATTTCTGAATGAATAGAAACTCAGGCAGCCATTCCAAATGAAAGCCAAGCATTTGAATAATTTGGATCAATAAACAGAAGCCATTTTACAGTTATATTTTAAATTTTCTGTACTGACACACAATCCAGGTACTTTCCTGCAGCTATCCCAAAGGACAACTACCTACTAACTTACCTACCTACCTACCTACCTACCTAACTAACTAACTAAACAAACAAGCAAAGAAACAAACAAAATTAATCTCCACAGCTCCTGGTTCACAGCTGTGGAAATCCTCGCAGCTCTCTCTCCCTCTCTCCTCTCTTCTCTGCTTCTTTATGTAATATATAGACATGTTTATACATGTATATACATGTGTATGCAGTGGTGTGTGTGTGTGTGTGTGTGTGTGTGTGTGTGTGTGTGTATGTGTGTACCTCACTTTAGAGATCAGAGGTTGACTGTGTATTTTTCTCATTCTTTACCTTATATATTGACTCAAGGTTCCTCATCGAACTAGGAGTACACTGATTCAGCTAGACTGAAAAGTTAGTAGTTCTCAGCAATTCTTCTGAGATTTCCCAGTGGTGTTATTATATGTGCACAGTGTATACACTGATTTTTATGTAGATACTGGGTATCCAGACTCAGATCACTATGTTTGTACAGAAAGCTGTTTACTGGTGGAGTCATCTTTACAGATCTTGAAGGACATTCTTATAGGGACAAAACAGTCTGTCCTTTCATTATTAGAGCTCCGATTCATAAGATGCCTTCAATAACCAATTACCTTAAAAGACACTGGGTTTAATCCACACTGCTATTGTTTGGAACAAAACACTCTGTAGATTTTTGCTATAGAGGTTCATTTGAAATGGAAGCATTCTACAATTTCAGATGAGTCAGTATGACTTACACATTCTGAGTATGACTTAAATGACAACAATTTTGATAAATGCCACTATGCTTAATTTAATTCTAAAAGATATCTCAAGCCTTGTGATGCCTGGTGAAGCAATAGAATTGAAGTAGATCTCAGATGCTTTGAAATGGATGGCAGCTGCTGGTGGCAGCATGGGTACCAGACTCAGAGGTGGAGCACAGGTCATGTGACACATACAGGAAGGCCAGCTGTAGCTCTCACACTACTGGCTAGTCTAATCCTTCATTCTATGTTTCAGACATCTTTAAACTAATACATTATCAACAGCTCAACCATTAATGTTAGGATCTTGATTAAAGCAACATGATCTAGCCTGCAATGGGCTGTGTTTAACTGTTTATCTTATGCAGTAAGATGAGGTGCACTAAAATTATATAGTACATGGTTTTAGTTGAAATTATTATTTATTTAGTGATTAGAGTGTAAACTTGTCTTAGTTAGAGTTTCCATTGCAGTAAAGAGACATCATGACCAAGATAACTCTTTTTTTCCAACATTTATTAGATATTTTCTTCATTTACATTTCAAGTGTTATCCAGAAAGTTCCCTATACCTTCCCCCCTCCCAGCCCTGCTCCCCTACCCACCCGCTCCCACATCTTGGCCCTGACGTTCCCCTGTACTGGGGCATATAAAGTCTGCATGACCAAGGGGCCTCTCTTCCCAATGATGGCCAACTAGGCCATCCTCTTCTATATATGCAACTAGAGACATGAGCTCAGGGGGTACTAGTTAGTTCATGTTATTCTTCCACATATAGCGTTGAAGACCCCTTCAGCTCCTTGGGTAATTTCTCTAGCTCCTTCCTTGGGATCCCTGTGTTCCATCTAAAAGCTGACTGTGAGCTTCCACCTCCAGGTTTGCCAGGCATTGGTATAGTCTCCCATGAGACAGCTATATCCTGGCCCTTTCAGCACTATCTTGCTGGCATATGCTATAGTGTCTATGTTTGGTGGCTGACTGTGGGATGGATCCCTGGCACCCGCAGTCATTGGGTCCATCCTTTGGATTCAGCTTCACACATGATCTCTGTAACTCTTTCTTTTTT
>LR753635.1:0-124531 GCA_902729485.2 Mus minutoides | reverse complement strand
CTTAGATGCTGAGAAAGCATTTGACAAAATCCAACACCTATTCATGATAAAGGTCTTGGAAAGATCAGGAATTCAAGGCCCTTACCTAAACATGATAAAAGCAATCTACAGCAAACCAGTGGCCAACATCAAACTAAATGGAGAGAAGCTGGAAGCAATCCCACTAAAATCAGGGACCAGACAAGGCTGCCCACTTTCTTCCTACCTATTCAAGATAACTCTTATAAAGTAGGACATTTGATTGGGCCTGGCTTACAGGTTCAGAAGTTCAGTTAATTATCAGCATGACTGTAAGCATGGCAGCTTCCAGACAAGCACAGCACTGCAGGAGTTCCAAAGGTAAAAAGCAGAAGACTAGCTTCTAGGTAGTGAGGGGGAAGGTTTCAAAGCCCATATATACACCTATGATGCACCTATTCTAATAAGACCACACCCACTCCAACAAGGCCACACCTCCTAAAACTGCTACTTCCTGGGAAAAACATACACAAACCACCACACTTCATTCCCTGGCCCCCATAGGCTTGTCAAAACACAGGAATCTATTGGCAGCGGGAAGGTTCATACCTACCCATAGCATATGAAAAAGACATTTAACCCAACTTCAAAAGTCCTATAGTCTATAACAATCTCAACAGTTTTAAAAGTTCAAAGTCAAAATTATCTTCTGAAATTCATCCATTAACTTAACTATAACCTACTATAAAATTAAAATCAAAGAGCAGATCACCTACCTCCAACATCACAGGATACATATTACCATTCTAAAATGTCTTAACAAGGAAACACTGGACCAAAGCAAGACCAAAAACTACCTAGTCAAGCTCCAAACTCGACACTTTCACTTCTGATGTCACAGCACTCAGATCTCTAACGCCTTCCATCCCTGCTGACTGCTGTTGGCAGATCTGTCATTGAGCAGCAAGTCACTTCACTCTCTTGGGCTGGTCCCACTCTCTGTTGATTTTTTACCTTTTCATTGTTGCTGTTTGTTTCTTTGTTTTAGTTTTCATGAACAGCAATATTATATTTGTTCTAATATAATTTAGTTTTTCTTTTGTTTTTTCATAGTTCAGTGTTCACATTGGAAGTGATACTTTGAAAACTTATAGGATAGTATTTTGAAAATAGTATTGAAAGTTGTATATAAAAAAACAAATTCTTATTTTCCCTTTATTAAAATCATTTTATTATATAATATATCCTGTTGATGGTTTTCCCTCCCTCCACTCCTCCCACTTTCTCATCACCTCCTTTTCAATCTCGATCCACCCCCTTTCTGCATCTCATTAGAAAATAAACAGACTTATAAAGAATAATAGCAAAATAAAATATCATAAGATAAAACAAAGACTAACATAATGTAGCAGGACAGAATAAACAAACAGAAGGAAAAGTGTCCAGCAAAATGTGAAGTAGGCTATGGAACTATAGTTATGCCATGTCATCAAAGTATGCCTAAGAATATATTAAAAGCTAAAACTATCTTTGGTAAAACTGGTCTCTGGTTATGGGTCTTTCTTTTCCTCATGGGTCATTGGCCACCAGCTTGCAAGGACAAAGGCAGAGGAAGCGGCAGTCAGGGTTCAGATAGTCATGGGTATGCTAGAAAGAACTGGGAGTCAGCTTCAAACAGATAGTCATTTTATTCTTGGAGGGGAGGGTAAGTCGTATAGGAGCTCTTAGGGTTATGGGAAGGAAAGGCTGATAAGTTATAGTCCTAATTATCATTGAGGCAGGAAGAAAGAGCAGAATTTGCAGGGAGAATTGTGCAGGGTTATCTTCTAAATAAGGTCAACATTTGTACTTAGAAACATCCTCCAGTGAAGGTCAGGCAAAGAAGGGGAAACCAGACAAAGAAAGGGAGTCCTCAATTTTACCCAGAGCTCAGAGAGCTCTGCGAACATGATGGACTGTGACATTAGTAGCAGGGCCTTCCAACATCAAGTCACTTAGACCAGCCATAAATTTCTTAAAAAAAAAAAAAAAATGACCTGCCCTAAATTCTTATACAATGTATCTCTGAACTAAAGTTTAACTGCCTAACCATTTAACTATCTTTGCCTCTTTAATCAACACCTGCTTATTTTAGGTTTCCAGAGCTGGCTTTCTGTATACATCCCATTACATTTTTTTGCCATTAAAAACTTGAACCAACTGTAAGTCAAGGCTGCATCCCACTAATATGCTTGGAAAAGTTTCACTGGTGGTTAATATAAACACCATTCAACTTATTTATGCTTTTTGGGAGTTTTTCTCTTCAGGTCCCCCATAACAAAGGCACAAGAAACAGATATTTATACACTTAGGATTAACTCTTATGTTTTGGGGAAACTTAGGTATTAGTTATTTACCCAGAGCAAGAAATAGAATTTATATTCTTTTTTCTTCCAGAAGGAATTGTTATGCTCCACTGGGCCTCCATGTACTAAATGAGGCTCTACTGCATCAGAATGGAAATTCACTCAAATGCATAGAGTTTAGTTTGGGAAGAGACAAATGTTTGAGTGGTTTATTAAACCAACTGTGTGATGTTTTTACCTGTGAATGAATAGGGATAAAGTAATTTTATTCTTATAAAAAGAATTCAGTTAAGTCCAGGCATCTTTTAAAGCTAATATACAAGCACCAGGTCATGTTGGGCGCAGGATCTGCAGACACTCCCACGGTCCCTAGAGGAATCTCCATGCCTTCTTGAGACTACTGACCAGACAGCTCCACGATCCTCAAAGGAGACAACACTCCCAGGCATTGTAACACACCCAGGATCTTAGGACAACAGTATCCTAGGATAACAGGAACTGGGTCACACCAGTATTTCAGAGTCTCAGTAGAACTTGACTGCCAAGAACTCAGACACACCAAGAATCCAGGTTCACAGGAGCCCACAATCAAAGGATCACAGTGAAAGCTGGACTCTGAGGAGTCCAGAATCAACTGGGATTATAAGAAGGACAGGCTCCAATCAGATATATTGAGGACAGCAAGCACTTGAGATAATCAGATGGCAGGAGGCAAGCATAAAAACAGAAGCAACAGAAACCAAGGTTACTTAACATCATCAGAACCAAACTCTCCCACCATGGCAAGTCCTGAATACACCATCACACCAAAAAAACCAGACAAGGATCTAAACTTCTCATGATGATGATGGAGGACTTTAAGAAGGAAATACAGGAAACACAGGTAAACAACTAGAAGCATTTAAAGAGTAAACACAAAAAGCCCTTAGAGAGCTGCAGGAATACAATACCAAACAGGAGATGGAATTGAACAAAACCATCCAGGATCTAAAAATGGAACTAGGAACAATAAAGAAAACCAAAAAGGAGATAACCCTGGAGACGGACACCTTAGGAAAGAAATCAGGACCCATAGATATGAGCAACAGCAACAGAATACAAGAGAAGGAAGAGAGAATCACAGGTGCAGAAGATTCCATAGGACACAACAATCAAAGAAAATGCAAAATGCAAAAAGATCCTAACTCAAAATATCCAGGAAATCCAGGACACAATGAGAAGAACAAACCTACAGATAATAGGAGAAGAAGAGCTTCAACTGAAAGGGCCAGCAAATATCCTCAACAAAATTATAGAAGAAAACTTCCCATACCTAAAGAAAGAGATGCCCATAAACATACAAGAAGCCTACAGAACTCCAAATAGACTGGACCAGAAAAGAAATTCCTCTCGACACATAATAAACAGAACAAAAAATGCACTAAATAAAGCTAGAATATTAAAAGCAGTAAGGGAAAAAGGTCAAGTAACACATAAAGGCAGGCCTGTTAGAATTACACCAGACTTCTCACCAGAAACTATGAGAGCCAGAATATCCTGGAGAGATGTTATACAGACACTAAGAGAACACAAATGCCAGCCCAGGTTACTATACCCAGTAAAATTCTCAATTACCATAGATGGAGAAACCCAAGTATTCCATGACAAAATCAAATTCAAAAATATCTATCTATAAATCCAGCCCTTCAAAGGATAATAATGGAAAAACACCAATACAAGGACGGATACTATGCCCTACAAAAAGCAAAAAAGTTATCCTTCAACAAACAATAGAAGACAGCCACAATAACAGAATTCCAGCTCTAACAACAAAAATGACAGGAAGCAACAATTACTTTTCCTTAATAATTCTTAATATCAATGGACTCAATTCCCCAATAAAAAGACATAGACTAACAGACTGGCTACACAAACAGGACCCAACATTTTGCTGCTTACAGGAAACACAACTCAGGAAAAAAGATAGACATTACCTCAGAGTAAAAGGCTGGAAACAATTTTCCAAGCAAACAGTCCAAAGAAGCAAGCTTGAGTAGCCATTTTAATATCGAATAAAATTGATTTTCAACCCAAAATTATCAAAAAAGACAATGAGGGGCACTTCATACTTATCAAAGATAAAAATCTTCCAAGATGAACTCTCAATTCTGAATATCTATGCTCAGAATGCGAGTGCAACCACATTCATTAAAGAAACTTTAGTAAAGCACAAAGCACACACTGCACCTCACACAATAACAGTGGGAGACTTCAACACCCCACTATCATTAATGGACAGATCCTGGAAACAGAAACTAAACAGAGACACAGTGAAACTAACAGAAGCTGTGAAACAAATGTATTTAACAGATATCTACAGAACATTTTATCCTAAAACAAAAGGATATACCTTCTTCTCAGCACCTCATGGTACCTTCTCCAAAATTTACCATATAATTGGCCACAAAAGAGGCCTCAAAAGATACAAAAATGTTGAAATCGTCCTATGCATCCTATCAGATCTCCATGGACTAAGGCTGATCTTCAGTAACAACATAAATAACAGAATGCGAACACTCTCGTGGTAACTGAATAACACTCTACTCAATGATATCTTGGTCAAGTAAGAAATAAAGAAAGAAATTAAGACTTTTAGAGTTTAATGAAAATGAATCCACAACATACCCAAACTTATGGGACACAATGAAAGCATTCCTAAGAGGGAAACTCATAGCTCTGAGTGCCTCCAAAAAGAAACTGGAGAGAGCATACACTAGGAGCTTGACAACACACCTAAAAGCTCTAGAACAAAAGGAAGCAAATTCACACAAGAGGAGAAGACAACAGGAAATAATCAAACTCAGGGGTGAAATCAACCAAGTGGAAAGAAAAAGAAGTATTCAAAGAATCATCCAAACCAGGATCTGGTTCTTTGAGAAAATCAACAAGAAAGATAAACCCTTAGCCATGCTCAATAGAGGGCACAGAGACAGCATCCTAATTAACAAAATCTGAAAGGAAAAGAGAGACATAAAAACAAATCCTGAGGAAATCCAAAACATAATCATAACTTCTACAAAAGGCTATATTCAACAAAACTGGAAAACCTGGATGAAATGGACAAATTTCTAGACAGATACCAAGTACCAAAGTTAAATCAGGTTCAGATTAATGACCTAAACAGTCCTATGTCCCCTAAAGAAATAGAAGCAGTCATTAATAGTCTCCCAATCAAAAAAGCCCAGGACCAGACTGGTCTAGTGCAGATTTCTATTAGACCTTCAAAGTATACCTAATTCTAGTTCTTCTCAAACAATTCAACAAAATAGAAACTAAAGGTCTTCTACCCAATTCATTCTATGAAACCACAATTACTCTGATACCTAAACCACATAGAAACACAACAAAGATTGAGAAATTCAGAAAATTTCCCTTATGAATATCTATGCAAAAATATTCAATAAAATTCTTGCTAACCAAATCCAAGAACACATCAAAATGATCATCCATCATGACCAAGTAGGCTTCATCCCAGGGATGCAGGAATGGTTTAATATATGGAAATCCATCAACGTAATCCACTATATAAATAAACTCAAAGACAAAAACCACGTGATTATCTCGTTAGATGTTGAGAAATCATTTGACAAAATCCAACACACATTCATGATAAAAGTCTTGGAAAGTTCAGGAATTCAAGGCCCATACCTAAAAATAATAAAAGCAGTCTACAGCCAACCAGTAGCCAACGTCAAAGTAAATGGAGAGAAGCTGGAAGCAATCCCACTAAAATCAGTGACTAGACAAGGCTGCCCACTTTCTCCCTACCTGTTCTATATAGTACTTGAAATCCTAGCCAGAGCAATTAGACAACAAAAGTAGGTCAAGGTGGTATACATTGGAAAGGAAGGTGTCAAAATATCACTATTTGCAGATGATATGATAGTATATATAAGTGACCCTAAAAATTCCACCAAAGAACTCCTAAACCTGATAAACAGCTTCAGTGAAGTAGCTGGATATATAATTAACTCAAACAAATCAATGACCTTTCTCTACACAAAGGATAAACAGGGTCAGAAAGAAATTAGGGAAACAACACTCTTCACAATAGTCACAAATAATATAAAATATCTTGGTGTGACTCTAAGGAAGTGAAAGATCTTTATGATAAGAACTTTAAGTCTCTGAAGAATGAAATCCAAGAAGATCTTAGAAGATGGAAAGTTCTCCCATGCTCATGGATTGGCAGGATCAATATAGTAAAAATGGCTGTCTTGCCTAAAGCAATCTACAGATTTAATGCAATCCCCATCAAAATTCCAACTCAATTTTTCAACGAATTAGAAAGGGCAATTTGCAAATTCATCAGGAATAAAAAAACACCTAGGATAGCAAAAACTATTCTCAACTATAAAAGAACCTCTGGTGGAATCACCATGCCTGAACTCAAGTTGTACTACAGAGCAATTGTGATAAAAACTTCATGGTCATCAGAGAAATGCAAATCAAACAACCCTGAGATTCCACCTCACACCAGTCAGAATGGCTAAGATCAAAAATCCAGGTGACAGCTGATGCTGGCGAGGATGTGGAGAAAGAGGAACACTCCTCCATTGTTGGTGGGATTGCAAGCGGGTACAACCACTCTGGAAATCAATCTGTGGTTTCTCAGAAAACTGGACATAGTACTACGGGAGGATCCAGCAATACCTCTCCTGGGCATATATTCAGAAGATGTTCCAACCAGTAATAAGGACGCATGCACCACTATGTTCATAGCAGCCTTATTTATAATAGCCAGAAGCTGGAAAGAACCCAGATGTCCTTCAACAAAGCAATGGATACAGAAAACGTGGTACATTTACTCCGCTGTTAAATACAACGAATTTATGAAATTCCTAGGCAAATGGATGGATCTGGAGGGTATCATCCTGAGTGAGGTAACCCAGTCACAAAAGAACTCACATAACATGTACTCGCTGATAAGTGGATATTAACCCAGAAACTTGGAATACCCAAGATACAATTTGCAAAACACATGAAACTCAAGAAAAATGAAGACCAAAGTGTGGACACTTTGTCCCTTCTTAGAATTAGGAAGAAAACACACATGGAATGAGTTACAAAGATCAAGTGTGGAGACAAATGATGGACCAACCAGTGACTGCTGCAGCTGGGGATCCATCTTATAATCAGTCACTAAATGCAGAAACTATTGCATATGCCAGCTAGATTTTGCCGAAAGGGCCTTGATATAGCTGTCTCGTGTGAGGCTATACCAGTGCTTGGCGAACACAGAAGTGGATGCTCACAGTCAGCTATTGGATGCAACACAGGGTTCCCTATGGAGGAGATAGAGAATGTATCCAAGGAGCTGAAGGGGTCTCCAACCCTATAGGTAGAACAACAATATGAACTAATCAGTACCCACAGAGCTCATGTCTCTAGCTGCATAAGTAGCAGAAGATGGCCTAGTCAGCCATCATTTGGAAGAAAGACCTCTTGGTCTTGCAAACTTTATATGTCCCAGTACAGGGGAATGCCAGGGCTACGTGGGTAGGGGAGCAGGGCAGGGGGTGGGGGAGGGTATAGGGGACTTTCAGGATAGCATTTGAAAGGCAAATGAAGAAAATATCTAATTAAAAATCGGAAAAAAAGAAAAAAAATGCACTAGTTGCTCTCTAGAATCATTTATGGTACCAGTCTCTGAAACTGAAGTACTGCCTTACTTGATTGAGAGTAATATATAGTGTTTATTAACATTCCAAAACAGCTAATATCCAAAGAAAATACATAATATTAGCTCTAAAAAAGAAACCCTGATACCACTTATGAGATAGGCTGAAACTATAGCAAATATATAATCATTTTCTCTATGAAAAATCTATTAATGTTTAGACTGGAGTTTCAATCACATTTTCTAGTAGAATGTCCAGGCAGAAGTTAGGAGAACTGATTAGAGAAACCAGAGCAGTCTAATGGTATATTTTGCTTCAGAAATAATGACCCATCCTGTTTATGGTCTAGGAAAATAAAGAAAGGTACTGTTCACTCTCAAGTCTCTTGCACCCAAACACCCTAGCTATTCTTCATCAACAACAATAAAGGTGTATGTGAAAATAATATAATTAGTTCATGTTATAAAATCTACAAGGGAAATAACAGAGTCAAAGTAATATACTATCTAGGGCCATAGTAGTAATTTTGGAGATAGGGTATAAGAAATTGAGTCAGTCTCTCTCTCTCTCTCTCTCTCTCTCTCTCTCTCTCTCTCTCTCTCCATCCTTCTATCTATCTATCTATCTATCTATCTATCTATCTATCTATCTATCTATCTATCTATCTATCTACATATCTCTATATAATATATATCTATATCTCTATCTATCTATCTATCTATCTATCTATCTATCTATCTATCTATATCTATATCTATATCTATATCTATATCTATATCTATATCTATATCTATATCTATCTATCTATCTATCTATCTATCTATCTATCTATATATGTGTGTGTGTGTCTATGTCTATGCCTATATCTATGTCTCTGTCTCTGTCAGTCTCTATCTATCTATCTATCTATCTATCTATCTATCTATCTATCTATTTCTATGCCTATGTTTTTGTCTATGCCTAGATAGAGCCAGAGGTAGATATAGATATATAGATATATATCAAATATCAACCAATATCATATCTAATTCCTACTTCACCACTCCAATTCCTCATAAGACACCAAAACACATCTTCCTCCCTTCTTCCCTCCCAATACACACACACACACACACACACACACACACACACACACACATCACACATACACACTCACACAGAGAGGGACATAAACACACACACTCATAATTTAAAATAATTAAATGTATTTTACAAATACTTTTCACTTTTCAAATAGTAAATGACTTGTGAACTGAAATATATGCAAAGGAAGTTTATTAATGCTAACAATATTTTTAATATACTTAGTGAAAAAAGATATTTCAGGTAGACTTTTGGAATGTGATAATTAATGAATAATTAATATGAGCAATCTTATGTAGGCTTAAATTTTTCAAAGCATACTTTATCATTCTTCAATGCTTCAACCTCCCTTCTAGCCTACAAACCAATGTTATGGGAGAAAGATGCTTAATAGTGTAAAGTGGGTTGTGTACCTGTTTAGATGTAGTTCTTTGGGGTTTTTCCAATCTTCCTTATCAGGAGTTCAGTCCAATAACAAACACTGAACATGAATCAATATCTGCAGAAAACTGGAGGTTCTGCCAAATCAGCACATGACAGCAGAGGTAGCAAGAAACAGTGGGAATACCACCAGAAATTCTTTGGCTTGATTCTCTCTAAGAAGTCACAGGATCAGGATAGACCAGAAAAGCATTATAAGCAATACAAGAGCATCCTCACACTGTCTGTGGGGTTATATTTATATTCTTTCTAAACATCACATGTCCTCTCAAGTGTTTGCTGCAGTAAAGTGGCATATGCCTTCTTACATGTGTGCTTCAGCAAAGCAACCTCTCATGTGCCTGGTCTAGCAAAATATCCTCTCATCAGTGACTTCCAGAAAAACATCACGTGGCACAACTGAGTTTCCAAACAAACCAGAAATTTCTACTTCAATCTTATTCAAGTTTAGTCTTATAGTTCACTAATGTAATCCATTTGCCAGATCAACATTTACATTATATTTAAATACTAGGATGAATAATACACTATAGGATATTTGAAACCAAATTATTTGATATTACTTAAGAAATTAAATAGTTAAATTTAGCAGTTTTACAATGTATTCATAAAACTCTAAGCTGATATCATGTATATAGTGATGGTGGTATCACCAGTTAATAAAATCAGGAGTGAGAAAGTCTGGGACAAGAGAGGGAGCTGTTTAAAGATTATCCTTTTTTAGTTCTATTGTTCAGTTTTTATTTACATTTTCCAGCCTAAGATTGATTTTACTGCTTATCATAAATCATGTTTATAAAGAAATATCTAGGAAAAAGGAATATGGATAGTAAATGAAATTTTAAAGTCCCATTTTATTCCAGTCTTAACATTAAAGGCAATTACTGTAGATTTATTTTATGCTCTTCAAATAATATTTAGAGATATACTTATGTATAGACATACACACACACACACACACACACACACAAACACAGAGACAGAGAGACAGAGAGGAGGGACAGAGAGAGAGGAGAGACAGAGAGAAATTTGTATAAAGAAATAAGGTTAGAGAATACATTCTGTTCATTTAAAAGTTAATAATTGCTAAACATGAATTGAAGATATTTTCTTTTTTTAAATGGGAATGTTGTATATGTAAGTGTGTTGTGTATGAGACTATGTGTGAAGCTTCATAGCCGATGAATGGAGTTCAGAAGACAACCTTGGAGGAAGTTTTCATCTCCCACTTATTTTTGGACATAAGGTCTCTTAGTTGTTCTCCACTACATATGTTAGCATGCATTCAATCTTCCAGAGATTGTAGGTTTCACCTTCCATCTCTCCATAGCTAGCAGCAGTGGTAGTTCAGATGCATGCCACCAGTCCAAATGCACTTGGATTCTGGGGATCTGAACTTATGTAGTCTAGAATGCACAGAAAGCACTTTCCTCTAATTATTAGATACGGTTTGAAAAGATGTTTAGAGAATTACTAAATATGTTGTAAATTAAAATAAGTAAAAATATTACCTTTACCTTGTAAGAGCATAAGAGGAAGCCAACATCAACACAGATTAAAAGTATGCTAATTCAAATATGTAAGCGGATCAATCCAATAGGTAGAATTAATTTTTGTGACATTGCTTACATTTCATAATTGAATAATATTTACTCAAGTAAATATCAGGTAAATGAATTATAATAATTTTAAATAGAAAATTATGCTATGTCTTAATACCTGCATATTTTCTATTCTTCTCCATAATGACATTTATGAAATGTCTGTGAGAAACTCAATGTTCCAGAGCCCGATGAACAGAAACTTTCATCGTATTCTCTCTAATTTTACCTATTTTAGGTTTTACAACATGAGTGTGATTTCTTTTGAAATGTTCTCACATTGTTAATTGCCTCCAATGCTTAATGAAGAAATTCAAAACAATACCTACCAGTCAGTGCCCAGTAAATTGATCTTCAGCAAATTTATGGGTTTAGAAATCCATGATTTAAATACAGGTAGATGTTTTTGAAAAAGGAAAGGAGCTGAGGTCTGAACCAATGTAGGAAGTGAAAAAGGTTAGTCCCCTATGGAGAACTTATCGCCCTGACACTAGAGTGACTGAAACTTCCTGCATATCAAAGCTGTAAAAGTGTAGGGAAGACAAGGGTTTTCTCTTTCAAAAAGCCATTCTTTCTCTGCACAGGAGCAGAATTTCAGCTTAGTGAAATGTAAGCAAGGCTTCTGACAACCTCCTTCTTGCATAGGCTTACTACTTACCCTCCTATGACTCATTTTCTGGCAATTTCCACATGCCTGCTGAGTATACCATGAGAGCAAGGACTATATTGAATACTCTGGCTTCTCTGGAGTAAGGAAAGGCAGGTGGCCTGGTGGTGAGTAATCATTAGGGAGCTGCTTGGTTTCTGTTCTATTTCTTGGGTCTTATGGCACAACAGACTTCTCTCATTAGAGTAAAATTGTGGGCATGAAGTGGTTGGCTGCGTTGCCTAACAACCTTGCTGCCTGTCATGTCCTTCCACTCCCGCACTGCCTTTGCTGTTGCTCTCATCTCTATCTCATTTTCTCTTTAAGGTGGACAAGTGGAACATAGCTACATGGCAAGGACCCTTGCAGCATCAGTGGCTGCTAAGAGCTACTGCATCACTAGCTGTTGTCCATTCTGGAAGAGTTGCCCTGTATGCTTCTCTCTCCACTGCTTTCTGCTTCTATCCATGGTCTCATGTCTTCCTTCCTTCCTTCCTTCCTTCCTTCCTTCCTTCCTTCCTTCCTTCCTTTTTTCTTTCTTTCTCTTTCTTTCTTTCTTTCTTTCTTTCTTTCTTTCTTTCTTTCCTTTCTTTCTCTCTCTCTCTTTCTTTCTTTCTTTCTTTCTTCCTTTCTTTCTTTCTTTCCTTTTTTCCTCTCTCTTTCTTTCTCTCTTTCTTTCTTTCTTTCTTTCTTTCTTTCTTTCTTTCTTTCTTTCTTCCTTTCTTCCTTTCTTCCTTTCTTCCTTTCTTCCTTTCTTCATTTTTGCTTATACCTATTTCTCTGTCCTTTGATAGATTGTTTTAGATAGTGTCATATTGTTGCAATAAAATACCACAGCCAAAAACAGCTTAAGGAGGAAATGATTTATTTCATCTTACAGTTCCACAGCACAGTCCAGCATAGAAGGAAGGCAGGGCAGAAACTCAAGGCAGGAAACCAAAGCCAGGAAATTAAGCAGATACTATAGGGTAGTGTTGCTTGCTGGCTAATTCCCCATAGCTTGCTATACCTACTTTATTACACAACTCAGGACAATCTGTCCAGGTTTTGCCATCTTCAAGGGGCTATCCTCTTCCATATCAGTCACCTATTAAGAAAATACCGCACAGACTCACCTACAAGTCAATGATATGTAGGGTTTTTATTTCCATTGTGGTTCCTTTCAGATATCTCTAGCTATGTCAAGTTGATAAAAACAAAATAAACTAACAAGAAACAAAACACAAGATACAAGGTTACAGGCTTATTACATTTGACATGTGGTTGCTAGTAACCACCATAAAAAGGATGTCCAATAATCTAGCATCCTCCAAATTCTCATCTTGATATATTTTAGTCCGATCCATTTCACAATTATAATTCCAGTAGCCCCTAATCTGGCATTCAATACATAAAAATTCTCTTTTCTGGAATCCCATAGGTGTTCTGGAAATATATTTTATTGGCATAGATTAATTGTGCAAAGGATTGGATTTCCTAAGGGCATGCATCTTCATAAAAGTATGTAATGCACTTCGGCCATATTCCCCCATTACTATAGTAATATTTTGTTTCAAATTATGGAGAAATGGGTGTCTGAAGAATTACTTGCCTAAGAAATATTTTTTTTTACTGAAAAGTAATTTGCAGATTCAAAATTATTTATTCAGAGAACATGATCATTAACATTTCCAAATATGTTGCTCATTGCTTTGCAAAAGTGTGTCTCAATCTTTGCCCCTGCCATTGGTACCCAAGGCTGACTTCCACACAGATACTTTATCGTTGGCTAAAACTATGATAGAGAAAATGATGCTATTTACTCAATATTTTTCAGTTTTCCTGTTTGTTGAACTTTTTAATAAGCACATTAGTTGTATGGTCCATTTAAAAAATCATTGATTGTTTCTGCTTATGTGTAATTAATGCATGTGGAAGAACACCTTGCCGCAGTGTGCTTGTGAAAGTCAAAGCACAATTTTGTAAAGTTAGCTTTTTCTTTCTGCCTTCATGTAGTTTCTGGATACAAATAACTATTTTTTAACCTTTTAAATGAAGAGTCCATATGTACTTCAGCAGAGGAATGGATACAGAAAATGTGGTATATCTACACAATGGAGTACTACTCAGCTATTAAAAACGATGAATTCATGAAGTCCCTAGGCAAATGGATGGAATCAGAAAATATCATCCTGAGTGAGGTAACCCAACACAAAAGAACACACATGGTATTCACTCACTTACCACATTAGCCCAGTAGTTTGGCATACTCAGGATACAGTTCACAGACCACATAAAGCTCAAGAATAAATAAGATAAAAATGTGGATACTTCAGTCTTTCTTAGAATGGGGATCAAAATACTCATGGGATGAGATGCAGAGGCAAAGTTTGGAGCAGAAACTAAAGGAAATATAATTTAGTGACTGTCCTACCTGGAGTTCCATCCCATATATAGTTACCAAACCCAGATACCATTATGGATGCCAACAAGTGCTTGCTAACAGGAGCCTGATATAGCTGTCTCCGGAGAGGCTTTGCCAGTGCCTAACAAATACAGAAGTGGAGGATCATAGCCATCCATTAGACTGAGTACAGAGTCCCCAATGGAGGATCTAGAGAAAGGACCCAAGGAGCAGAAGGGGTTTGCAGCCCTATAGGAGGAACAACAATATGAACCAACCAGTACCCCTAGAGGTCCCAGGGATTAACTACCAACCAAAGAGTATATAAAGAGGGACTCAAGGCTTCAGCTGTACATGTAGCAGAGGATGGCCTTATGAGACAAAGTGAGAGGAGAGGGCCTTGACCTTGTGAAGGCTCGGTGTCCCAGTGTAGGGGAATGTCAGGATAGGGAAGTGGGAGTGGGTGGATTGGTGAGCAGGGTTGGGAGGATGGGATTTTGGGGTTTCAGAAGGGAAATGAAGAAAGGGGATAGAATTTGAAATATAAAAAATGAAAATATCTAATAAAAATGAAAAAAATCCCATAAAAATATGATTAAACATATACCTGTTTCATTACAAAATATCTTTCAGATTGTCTTTCTTTGCTGAGTTTATAAAAATCAGTTGGATTGGGAAATTAAAAGTTGATTATCTGGCTGGCAGAATCACAGAGCAGGTAAAAGTGCTCTTGCTATCAATCCTGGCAAAGTGAGTTTAGACTGCGCGTCCTACATGATTAAAGCAATTATTCTTGTATCCTTACACATGCTATGAAGTTCACACACACACACACACACACACACACACGCACACGCACATACACACACACACACACACACACACACACACACACACTTACATACTCACACATACAGACACACACACATTCATATATACTTACACACACTCACAGAAGACAAAGATCCTAAAAACAAAAGGTTAATGAGCGCATCCTTTTCATTTGGTTGAGTGCAATACTGTTTGTAGATGTATGTTTTGGTTTTAGGTTCAGAATAAGATCCCATATCAGCTCAGGCTAGTTCAAACTAAAGAACTCTGTTCTCAGCCAGTGCTGGCATTATAGCAGCAGGTACGATGTCTGGCTGGTAAAGGCATTTTTGACAGTATTTTGAAGTACATGGTGCTCAGAGCCCTGAAATTAACCATTTCCTAGACCCAATAAGTACAGACCCACAGCTTCTAACAGCTGTTGTTAGTAAACTTCTGTTTCTTGCTCATACTTTTTTTTATGCAAAACCTTCCTTGTTTGTGTTGACAATTGTTCTCACACAGAGAGATAGAACATGATTGGCTCAACATGTCAAAAGTAGCTATGTAACCCGTTAGGGTTACTAGGCTAAGTGCAGGACATACAGTCAATTCCAAGTCTTGAATGAATCATGAATAATTTTCACATCTCAAATATTGTATTACTTATAATTAGATAGTAATTCATAGTTTATATAAAATTCTAACCTAATTGGGTGGATTTCGTTTATGTTTTCAAAATTTGATGCAAGCTTAGACATAATTCATATCTGTGAAGCACAGTAGTTGTCGACTTTTCCGATGACCTGTGCAGATCTCTGCTAGACCTGGGATCTCAGGACCCAAGAAAATGAGTCAAACTACAACCTCCTGCTGCAGGCCGCTTTACTTGTGTTTCCGTGTACTTTTATACACAAATTAATTAAGAAACAATGATTTAAGGAAAGTTGTTTGAGTTCAGAACAACATGTAAATAAACACCAGTAAGCACGTACAAAATATAAATAGCCCTTTCTCAGAACCTCATCAGGTAGAGCACTTTAAACACAATTGCCTGGCACGTACTATATATAGATTATATCTGCAAAAGCACAAAACAAGGCAGAAAACCATATCCAGATTCAGGGTACCCTCACCAGATTTGGTTCTATAGTTATGTTATGACCTCCATTAAGAATCACATTTCTTCCTCTTCTAGGGTTTCAGACCCCTTCAGCTCCTGGGGTTCTATCTCTAGCTTCTCCATTGTGGGCCCTGTGTTCCATCATATAGATGATTATGAGCATCCACTTCTGTACAAGACAGCTATATCAGGTTCCCTTAAGTAGGCACTAGCTGTCTGATGCAATAGTGTCTGAGTTTAATGACTGATTATGGGATGGATTCCCCCTAGATCCAACCCTAGAAGAAGAACAACAATATGAACTAACCAGAACCCCCAGAACATGTATCTCTAGCTCTACATGTAGCAGAAGATGGCCTAGTTGGCCATCATTGAGTGGAGAGGCCCCTTGGTATTGTAATCTTTATATACCCCAATACAGGGGAACGCCAGGACCAAGAAGTGGGAGTAGGTGGGCAGGGGAACAGGGAAGGGGGAGGGGGGAACTTTCGGGATAAGATTTGAAATGTAAATTAAGACAATATCTAACAAAAACTAATTGGAAAAAAAAAAAGAATAACACTTCTTGTAAATAGAGTGCAAATGTTTGTCACAGGAGGCAGGGAATCACACCCAAGACTAATCCAGGGAATAAAGTGTGCCTGAAGTAAAAGGCCCTCTGCCTTTTGTTCTGGGGTCTCTCTCCCAGTTTCTGAAGCCATTGTTCACCATTTCTCATCCTTTTGACCATGTTACAACAGTAGTAAGTCTGCTGTGAAGACTTTTCTCCCAGAAGACTTATATAAAATTAGTCATGTAACAGATGGTTCAAAAACCATATTGCAATGAGAACATCAGACTTGGAGAGCACTGTGAATTTTCAACTCTGGAGCAAGTAGCACTGTGGCCAAACTTTGTTAGTTTTGTGCAAAAGAAATATAACTTCTGTTTAGTGAGACCTCTGAAACCTGAGGCTTCTTGTATAATCTGAATATAATCCTCATAGTTATAATATTGTTCTTCCTTCTCTATCCAGAGCACTCTATAATACTAAGAGATGTATTTACTCAATTATTCTCTGGATGTTTCTTATACTGTCTTCCTGTTAAAAAGTAGGGATTTATTTACTACTGCATTCCCAAGCCCATCTCCCAGTTCCATTACAGACCAGAGCAAAATGTCGAAAGTTACCAGCACACTTTTCCAATATTCAAAAAACCAACATCACACCAGAGATGGGGATGCAATGCTTTCTGTGTGGGGTCTAGGAATAAAGTCCAAAGAATATATTATGCATTTTCTTCTTTTGCTCACAGTTAACTTAGCTCTTCGACATAAACTAAATAAAGCACTTGTGATTGTTGTTAATTTTCTCAGTCCACTACATTTGGTTTTACAAGAAATAAAAGTCATTCCTAATTACTAGTGGATAAAGATATCAGTCATGAATTTTGACATGTGTCTCCATCACTTCCCTCTTCCAGGGTCATCCATACTCTTTCTCAAGTTTACAAAAGCTATCAAATGCTGTTTAATGTCACAGCCATGCCATAGAAAAACATGACACAGTTATTTTCTAATTGTTTGTTGTCTAAAAATCAGCATATTTCTCTACTCTACAGGTCTTTCTGTGTACTGAAAGGGGAACGGGAAATAGGTAACCAAGTACGCTTACTGAGGAGCTCATCAGTCTGACTCAGTACATTACTTAAAGGCAAAAATTAGAACATCAATTCCATAAATATTTTAAGTGCTCATTTAAGGTGAATTCCCAATTTATTTAGATCTTTATCGGTGAGTTCATTTGCTCCTGGGTTGCTATGAGAAAATATTCTATGCTGTGTTTAAGAAATTATACTTGTCAAGATGGAGATTCTAGGAATTACCAAGATCAGCAGACTTGATGTCAGCTGAAGGTCTCTTTTCACACACAGATATTCTTTCTTGTTTCTTGAAAGGGGAGCGAGGGGTCCAAAGTCTTTCAGGATTTATGTTAAAAGCTTTGATCTCATACATAAGAACTATGGCCTTCTAAATGCATTATTCCTTTTCTCCCTCAACCCTGCCTCAGAATTTTACTTACTAACATTAGGGGCCATAAAAATTCTGATATTGACTCAAAGTGCTCTAAAATTCATTGAGAAAAATCTTTAATAATTGAGATATACCAGTGGCAAATCAAACAATTGATGTTTATATCAGGTTGGTTTCCTGAATAACTAGTTTGTAAGGAAATAAATATGCCTTAGATATGTTGATTTCAGAGTTACATTAATGTTTTCTCAGGGATGAGTTGCAATCGTGTGGGCCGCACAGTGATAGTTCTGAACCTATAAAAATGAGATTTCTAAGATTTTGTTAGTTTTATCCACAAGGTAAAAGCATAACATAGGTGTTGGGCTGAATAACAGCATTCCAAGGTGCCCAGAACCTATGAATATCACCTTTGTCACAAGGTGAAGATAAGGTAGTGATATATGATATTTTTCTGGACAATCACAGATCCTCCTACAATAAAAAGACATAGTTCAGAAGGAAAGGTGTCAATGTGAAAACACAAGCAGAAACAAGTGTGTTTTATTTTGTTTTTCTGTCACTGTGATATAACACCATTGTCAAAATCAACTCAAGGAAGGGAAGGGTTTATTACAACTTACAACGCCAAGGTTGTCAAAGTTTTTCACTGAGAGAAGTCAGGGAACAAACTCAAGCAGGATGAGAGTCAAGAACCATCAAACAGGATGAGAGTCAAGAACCACGGTGGAGCACTAATAACTGTCTAGCACTCAAGGTCAGCTTGGTCTGCTTTAATAGACACACTAATCACTGTCTAGCACTCAAGGTCAGCTTGGTCTGCTTTCATAGACACCTTACACTAATCACTGTCTAGCACTCAAGGTCAGCTTGGTTTGCCTTAATAGACACCTTGGGACCTGAAGCCCAGTATTGTCACCACCTGTAATGGGCTAGGCATTCATACAGCAATAACTAATCAAGAAAGATTCCCACAGACTTTCCCAAAGATAATTTGATAAAGACAACTCCTCAAGTGAGGTTTCTTCTTAACAAGATAACCATAGTCATCTAGGGTCAGTTTGATAAAAGAAAGAAAGAAAGAAAGAAAGAAAGAAAGAAAGAAAGAAAGAAAGAAAGAAAGAAAGAAAGAAAGAAAGAAAGAAAGGAGGGAAGGAAGGAAGGAAGGAAGGAAGGAAGGAAGAAAGAAAGAAAGAAAGAAAGAAAGAAGAAAAGAAAAGAAAAAAGAAAAGTACCACCATAAACAAAACAAAACAAAACAACAACAACAAACCTTTGCACTGATGGATTTTAAGATGAGGACGGCAACATGGGTTAAATAATATAATAAAAACAGTTCTGAAATTTGACAAGACAATTCTCCTAAATGATCAAAGGGATGACTGGCAGTCCTGTGGGCAGCACAGTGATAGACCTGAAAACCCCGACTCAGATGTGCAGCTTCTGTTTGTTGATAAACTTGTGCTCTTTCAAGACACCAACTTTATGATCATTTATTAAAAAGCAACAGAAAATGAATTTGAGCTTCAGGCCCAAGAATAATTGAGTGTTCAGGAAAGAATGTAGGGCTGAACCACTGGAGTAAACTTGGGAAATCCTTAAGAATGGGAATTAAAGCCGGGCGTGGTGGCGCACGCCTTTAATCCCAGCACTCGGGAGGCAGAGGCAGGCGGATTTCTGAGTTCGAGGCTAGCCTGGTCTACAGAGTGAGTTCCAGGACAGCCAGGGCTACACAGAGAAACCCTGTCTCGAAAAACCAAAAAAAAAAAAAAAAAAAAAAAAAAAAAAAAAAAAAAAAAAAAAAAAAAAAAAAAAAAAAAAAAAAAAAAAAAAAAAAAAAGAATGGGAATTACTGCTAGATATTTATTTAGACATCTTTTCTGTCTCCTCTTAGAAAACAAACAAACATCAAAGGATAATATCGCAAAATAAAAGTAAAACAAGTGAGCTGGGATAAGCAAAAACAGCAGACAGGAAAAAAGCCAAAAAAAAAACAAAAACAAAAAACAAAACAACAACAACAACAAAAAACACACAAGACACACAAAAAACTCAGACACACATTTTGATGCACATGGGACTCCCATAAAAACATGAAACTGGAAGTCATGATATATACCCATGAAAGAGCAAATGGGGAGGTAAGGAGGGATGAGAATTCCCTGAGTCAAAATTATGGGACAAAGAACATCCAAAGGTGACATTACATTTGTTCCATCTTGGTCATGTACTATTGACCATGGGGCCTACCCTTAAGAGTTGGTTGGTTTCCCAGTGAAATTCCTTTGGGAAAAACCTCATTTTTCATATGCAAGTAGCTATCAATTGGACATATCATCTGAGTTAAAAATGAGGGTACATGTCAACTTCTCCTTGCAGCTATCAGATACCATCTGATGCAGACCAGTACAGCCTTGTCCATGCTGCCTCCATATCTGTTAATTCATGTATGTTGATAGTGCTGCACTTAACCTATCTTATTTCCTTGGTATCCTCCATCTCCTCTGGCTCTTACTCTCTTCTACTTCCCTTCCTATCCAGCACAGCTCTCATACCCATGATGGGAAGTATTTTATGGAGACATCCTATATGAAGTTAAGTGTTCTAAGGTCATTTATTCTCTGCACATTTTCTGGATATAAATATCTGTATTTGCTCCAATCTTCTGCAGGAAGAAATTTCTCTGATGATGCCTGAACAAGGTGCTGATCTATAAGTTTAGCAGAATGAAATTATGAGTCGTTGCATTGTTACGTCTCTTTAACAGCCATAGGATTTGGTTTTCTCCTAGATTCTTGGCCAATCTAGTCTCAGGTTCTTGGTCTCCCAAATAATAGCTTAAATAGTCACTCCCACAAACTTTACACCACTATCCCACTATCGCAACACCATGTCATGCAGGCAGTTCAGCATTTTACATCAAAGGATTTGTGTCTGGGTTTGTATTTACATTTTCCCTTTGGTATCAGAAAGAATACCTTCCAGTACCTTGAATACTCGTCCCTAGAGGTGAAGCCTTTATGTAGCTACCAGCCTGACTTCTCCATGTTCAATAAGTTGTGTAGGTTTGTCTTCAACAGTAAGGCCTTACTGTCTGTTTGTGAAGAGAAATAAATACCCTTGAAAATACCCTACATTGTCTGAGGTTTCCCTTTAGAATCCTTTGGCCAGAAAATAGATCAGATGTAACTGATTCCTGGTACTGGTAGCTTCATTTGCTGATACCGAAGATCAGTTGTGTGCTCTAACCTACCCTATTCTTTGGTGATTTCAGTTAGATCTCCTTTATATATGTATATGTTGTAGGAAGCTTCTATTGTACCAAGTTTCCTACTACACCTCAAATGGCCCTTAGTTTTAGCTGTCCCTCCTGATATTCCCTCCCTCAGTCTCCTCTTCCCCATCGCTCCTCATTCCTTCCATTCCAGTACCACCTATCTTAACTGTCTATAATTATCAATTATATTTCCTCTTCCTAGAGATATCCATCTCCACTAGTTCCTCACTCTTTAGCTAACCTCTAGTATATGGTTTGTTGTTTCCCTATCAATAACTTAACAGCTAACATCTACATGTATGAGAATACATACCATTTTAATCATTTTGTGTCTAGGTTAGCTCACTCAGTGTGAATCATAGCAAAATCCATTTACGAGTTAATTAAATTTTTGTAATGTCTGAGTAATAGTCCATTGCATAATTTTATCAACTCATCTGTTGATAGATATCGAGTTCTTTTTTTTTCTTTCAATTTCTCGTTATTATAAATAGAGCAACAATGGACATAGTAGAGCAAGTATCTCTATAGTAGTCATTTGTGGATATGCCTAAGAGTAGTATAGCTGGAAGCTAAAGTAAATCAAAACCACTGATTTCCATAGTAACTATACTAGTTTGCACTCTTACAAGCAAATGATAAATGTTCTCCTTACTCTACATCCTTGCCAGAATGAGATGTAGGTGGTTTTACTGACAATAGTTATTCTGTATTATACCCCCATGATATTAATATGAATGGCCTGCATATATAGAGATATTCAGAGAATGATCATCTAATATTTTAGCCTAGTAAAAGAATCTGAAGGATTATTTCTTATTTTAGAAAATATACTCTTGGTCATACAAAATATTTTAAAGAACTTGACCAACTTTGGGTATGCTGTCCACACTTCAAATGGATACTTCTCAGTACTTTTATGAATAGTTTTCAATAGCTGTTATTTCAGATAGAAAAGATTTGATTGAAATTAGTCGTGTCCATTTTCTTTGCCAGAAACATTTGAATCCTCTACTACTTTTTACATTTAAGTCCAATGAAAAATAGAGATATATGAGCAAAGGCAATCTTTAAAACAATAAATTCTCAAAGTTTTCCTGTAAGTTTTCCCAAAATGGTTATAAATAACTCTCAGATCATAACTTTCTGTAACATAATTCAAGACCAAATGGGAAATGCCAGCACCTAACTGCAAAAGTAAAGCCCGTCTGCATAAAGAAACAGACAAATCTTAAAGCCAAATAGAGTTAGCATTGATCATCCCAAGTTACTTCTGTGCGCAATATTTCACAATGTAATTTTACAGTGGTTTCATTACATTAAAATGTTAATTGTGTTTCATTCCTAAAAGATAATGTAATTGTCTCTTTATTAATATACTTACTTCTGCATTTAAAGAATACATAAGAAAGGATAAATTCTTTTAAATTTTTATTACATCTATTTATTTTATGTAGGGTGGGAGCTAGAGAGTGCACGCATGCCATAGCAGCATATGGAGGTCAGAAGAGAACTTTGTGAATTAGGTTCTTTCTACCATGGTGGTTTTAGGGGTAACTGAACTCAGGTTGACCCTGAGAAATCCTATGAGCCATATTTTTTTTTTATTCTGTTATTGTCATTTGACTTTTCAGAAGCATAGTAAAACTCCATTGTTGCCTTAAACTTGACCATAAATAAGATGAAAAATCCTCATTCTCCTAAAGGAAATGGGAATAGTAGATATATATTCAGGTTTTTTGATTGTTTGTTTGTTTTTTTTTGGTTTGGTTTGTTGTTTACTACTTAGAACCTATATCTTGGCAGGATCTTAGATCACATTTGTTTTGCTAGTTTTTTGAGGCTAATACAAATGGCAGACTGAGAGATCACAACTGTATTAGATGTGAACAGATAGAATGTTTCTGGTTTTTAAAGATATTTGTAACAAAATCTGTTGGCAGGATGAAGGTGCTATTGAGCTTATCAGTACCTCTGAGTTATAAACTGGAAAGAAAAACATACTACCTAGAATTCACACTGTTTCTTTTCAGTTTGTACTTTATGGCTTTAATTTTGAAAAAAAGCTTGGCTTTTGAAAGAAAATCAGATCCAGATCCAAGTATTACTCAACAACTTTTTTTTTTGGTTTTGGTTTTTTGAGACAGGGTTTCTCTGTATAGCCCTGGCTGTCCTGGAACCCACTTTGTAGACCAGGCTGGCCTCGAACTCAGAAATCTGCCTGCCTCTGACTCCCGAGTGCTAGGATTAAAGGTATACACCACCACTCCAGGCACTCAACACCTTTTAAGACAAAAAATCAAACAGTCAGAATCATTTTAAGCATCTCAGATTCAAAGAATAACATTACCAGAGGATATTTTTGTTTATTCTCTTTTGCAAATATGTCTCATCTCTCACCTTTCTATGAATATCAGCACCTATTCTGTTTTCTAGTAAAAAGATATTTCATATTAAAATTGGCATGAGTTGTTTTGATTTTATGTTGTAATTCTCATTAGATATTATGGTATCTTCAATTTCTTCTTTGGACTACTCCTTGATAATAGACTCCTCCTCTCTTGAGCATTGGGTCAGGCCACCACTATTGCCTGAAATCTCTGCCCTTCCCAGACAGAGTGACCATCTGAGACTGAGGATATGTCCGGAAAGTCATTGTACCTTGTGTGTTTTTCATAACACATCTTATAGTATAGGATTCTAAGTCATTTGGGGTATTGTGAGAAAATTGGTTGTAATTTAATTGCTCTGACCATATTTCCTGCCAATGGAGAAACAAGAACTAAGTAAATGAGTGAAAATAGAGAAGGGAACAGAGAAGAGATGGAGAAAATTCTACTTATGAAAAGGGTTCTCAGGCCACATTTAAAGAACTGTGATGAGCAACATGAAGCTCTCCTGACGAGGAAGTGAACTCAGATTTTACAAGAATATCTGGGAATTAATTTAACTGTCCATGGTCTGTATTTTGGAAATGTTGAACACCTTTGCTTTGAATGGTAACAAACATTTATCCAGGACATATTTTTCTTTCTTATAAAGAAGAAAAGAGATGTATGTATTTCTTTATGAAAAAGTATTTCATGTAGTTAATACTAGGCTGATATGTAGAAGTATCAATTTTAGATCCCCAGCAGGCCCCAATTTTTGTTCCTCAGACATTTCCACCTAATTTGAAGAAAGCATTTGAACTATTATTTATCAGTTCAGCCTTTTCAAATACTTAGCTGAAGTGACTAGATTAGTACTATCATTCTAGTAAATCCAGAATATTTGAAGAAATTTTGAGAACAAGTAGTTTAAGGCTAGTTTCCTTTAAATTACACTACATATGTACATAGATGTACACTATGTAGAGCCTACAAGTGCAATAAAAGTACCTGTAAAAGGTTCTATGGATTAATTCTCCTCTGAGAAATTCCTCATTACAGTAGACTTTCTATCATTGCTATTCTCAGTTCTAAGAAACCCACCTATAGAAGCCACCTATAGAAGCATGCTTTTAGTCTGCTCATTTTCATATTTGTAAGCCTCTTCAAATTAATAACTTCAAATTTTCAGTGTACTTAAGACTAACATAATCTCATTCATTTGATCTGAAAGAACGTTTAATTGGTTGAAAATCCTTGGAACATTTAAATCTATTTTATGTTTAACTTATTTTTGAGTCATGTGTGAAGATATAAAATTGTACATAGAATAATTTGGTAATCTATACATTTTATAAGTTTGAGACCAGAGAAACATATCACCTCAATCTTCATAATATTTTGAATACTTTGTTTTGCTAATTAAAGATAAGTAGCCATCTTCAGAAGTAAAAGTTACAAAATAATCTTCTGAAATGTAGATAGAAATAGTATATTAAAGAATAGTATTAATAAGAATAATGTTTAGAATTGGGTAAGAATATAAAGTTTAAACATTCTTTTTAAAATTTTTATTTTATTTTTTAATTTATTCTTTACATTCCATATTCCATCCCAGCCACTCTCCAACTGATTCACATTCCACACCTCCTCCCCACCCCACCCCACCCTACTCCATCTCCATGTGGATGCCCCCACCCCCAACACACCTGAACTCTAAACTCCATGGGGCTTTCAATCTCTTGAGGGTTAGGCGCATCATCTCTGAAGGAACACAGACTTAGCAGTCCTCTACTGTATGTTTGTTGGGGGCATCATATCAGCTGGCATATGCTGTCTGGTGGTCCAGTGTTTGAGAGATCTTGGGGATCTAGATTGAGACTGCTGATCCTCCTACAGTGTCGCCCTTCTCCTCAGCTTCTTTTAGCCTTCCCTAATTCAAACAAAGGGGTCAGCTGCTTCTGTCCATTGGTTGGGTGAAAATATCTGCATCTGACTCTTTCAGTTGCTTGTTGGATCTTTTGGGGGACAGTTATGATAGCTTTCTTTTTGTGAGTGCTCCATAGGCTCAGTAAAATTGTCAGGCCTTGGAAATTCCCCTTGAGCTGGATCCCACTTTGAGCCTGCCACTGGACCTTAAGCTTAAGCATTCTTACAACCAAAAAAAAAAAAAAAAAGCACATATGGAGTGATGCATATGTCAATTATTTTAATTTAAATGTTATACAATGCATACATATAGCAAAACCTTATGTTTCACATTACAATTATTTGTTCTTTTGGTCAATTACTCTATTTTGTAGTTAAAATGAGAGTTATGCAATACAAAACAAAAACAAAGAAACTAAAATCTATTTCTTAGAAAATGTTAATTAAAATGATAGCACCATGGCAAGACTGATGTGGTGAACTGCTTGACACTCCCAAGTGGGAACAAGGCTCTACATGAGACCTAAGCTACTATGAACATTTGTCCCTGTGAGATCATATATTTTCTCCTAATTGTAATATTTTCTTTAGATCTATTGAACGCTTCGACAACTAAGAATTGCTTCTTTATTGGCTAGAACATTGCATATTCAGTGACTGATTAGAACTTTGTCTCAAGGTAGAACTCACACTGTGGAGCCATTTCTAATCCATATCAACACTATGAGCAGGAAACTGAAGTTTCTGATATTTGGGAGTTTTAGGAGAAATATTTGCTATAAGATGGTGACTTATTGTGACTATGGCCAGGAACTATTAAAGAGAAAATTGATTCAACAACATATATTAATGAGAAAGTTGTTAAAAGTTTGAGCCTGACCTCAAGTTGTACTACAGAGCAATCATAATAAAAACTGCATGGTACTGGTACAGCGACAGACAGGTAGATCAATAAAATAGGATTGAAGACCTAGAAATGAATCCACACACTTATGGTCACCTGATCTTCGATAAGAGAGCTAAAACCATCCAGTGGGAAAAAAGACAGCATTTTCAACAAATGGTGTTGGCACAACTGGCGGTTATCATGTAGAAGAATGAGAATTGATCTATTCTTATCTCCTTGTACTAAGGTCAAGTCTAAATGGTTTAAGGAACGCCACATAAAACCAGAGACACTGAAACTTATAGAGGAGAAAGTGGGGAAAAGCCTCGAAGATATGGGCACTGGGGAAAAATTCCTGAATAGAACAGCAATGGCTTGTGCTGTAAGATCAAGAATTGACAAATGGGACCTCATAAAGTTGCAAAGCTTCTGTAACGCAAAAGATATTGTCAATAAGACAAAAAGACCACCAACAGATTGGGAAAGGATCTTTATCAATCCTAAATCAGATAGGGAACTAATATCCAATATATACAAAGAACTCAAGAAGGTGGACACTAGAAAATCAAATAACCCCATTAAAAAATGGGGCACTGAGCTAAACAAAGAATTCTCAACTGAGGAATACCTAATGGCTGAGAAGCACATGAAAAAATGTTCAACATCCTTAATCATCAGGGAAATGCAAATCAAACCAACCCTGAGATTCCACCTCACACCACTAAGAATGGCTAAGATCAAAAAATCAGGTGACAGCAGATGCTGGCGTGGATGTGGAGAAAGGGGAACGCTCCTCCATTGTTGGTGGGACTGCAAGCTTGTACAACCACTCTGGAAATCAGTCTGGTGGCTCCTCAGAAAATTGGACATAGTACTACCAGGGAATCCTGCAATACTTCTCCTGGGCATATATCCAGAAGATGTTCCAACTGGTAATAAGGACACGTGCTCCACTATGTTCATAGCAGCCTTATTTATAATAGCCAGAAGCTGGAAAGAACCCAGGTGTCCCTCAACAGAAGAATAGATACAGATATTATGGTACATTTACACAATGAATTACTACTCCACTATTAAAAACAATGAATTCATGAAATTCCTAGGCAAATGGATGGATCTGGAGGGCATCATCCTGAGTGAGGTAACCCAATCACAAAAGAACTCACATAACATGTACTCACTGATAAGTGGATATTAGCCCAGAAACCTAGATTACCCAAGACACAATTTGCTAAACACATGAAACTCAAGAAGAATGAAGATCAAAGTGTGGACACTTCGTCTCTTTTTAGAATTAGGAACAAAGCACACATTGAAGGAGTTACAGAGATCAAGTGTGGAGCTGAAACAAAAGGATGGACCAACCAGTGACTGCTGCAGCTGGGGATCCATCCCATAATCAGCCACCTAATTCAGACACTATTGTATATGCCAGCAAGATATTGATGAAAGGGCCCTGTTATAGCTGTCTTGTGTGAGGCTATATCAGTGCCTGGCAAACATAGAGTGGATGTTCACAGTCAGCTATTAAATGGAACACAGGGTTCCCAAGGAAGTAGCTAGAGAAAGTACCCACGGAGCTGAAGGGGTCTCCAAACCTATAGGTGGAAGAACAATATGAACTAACTAGTATCCCCAGAGCTCATGTCTCTAGCTCCATATATAGCAGAAGATGGCCTAGTTGGCCATCATTGGGAAGAGAGGCCCCTTGGTCATGCAAACTTTATATGCCCCAGTACAGGGGAACACCAGGGCCAAGATGTCGGAGTGGGTGGGTAGGGGAGGAGGGCAGGGATGGGGGAGGGTTTAGGGGACTTTTAGGATAACATTTGAAATATAAATGAAGAAAATATCTAATAAAATTGAAAAAAATGTTTGAGAATCATGTGGATTTCATTACAGCATTTAAAATAACTTTCCACTCCTGAAATCACTGGGAACACAGAAGAAAACGAAGCATGGATGTTTATCATGAGACACAATCAACCACAGACAGCCTTCTGAGGAAAGAGGAAAACTTAATTTCACTTCATATGGAAAATTATAATTAATGAAAATGTCTATTTTAGTTTATCAATGTATAATTTGTGTGTAAAAACTGCTTATATTTAATGATGCAATTGGAAAAGTTTAAGCACATATCTACAACAGCAAAATCCTTTAAATCAAGAGAGTATATATATTTATCACATCACCAACATTTCTATGTATTCCCTTATAACTCTTCCTTCCTATGTCTTCTTAGGATATAAAAATTACTGATTTTTACTATAAAATTGCTATACTGTTATGCACCTATTTATTAACAGGGTAAATTTGTACTAGCATTGACAATAAATGTAAGCACTTTAAATTATTTTTCTAATAAAAGTAAGAAAGGTTTATAACAGCAATGCAAAATACCTAAAAGAACCAAATAGAATATTTATTGGGGCATTTTCTGATGATTAATTTAGTTGACCACTTGTTATAACCTAAAAATATCTTGAAAGAGAGTCTTAACATGTTGGGAGTAGTCTCAATTGAATTAATTAACGTGGGAAAATGAAGCCCACGGTGGGAGACACTGTTCCCTAGTCATGAAGCATTAAAATGAAATGATCAGGGTGAACACAAGCAAACAAGTTGGCAGTGTGCAAGGATTTATTTCTGTCGCCCCCTGGCGGTGAATGTAATGCGAGAAGACATCTGGAGCCCCCGTTGTTCTGTTGTGCCTGTAGTAATGGGCTTTAAGCTGGAATTGTGACCCTAAAATAAACCCTTTCTCCTGTCATTTGCTATTGGTTAGGATATTGTATGACAGTAACAAAAGTAAAACTAGAACAAAATATTATACTATTAGCCAAGATTAGATTTCTAGAAAGTAGCATGTCTGGTTAGATAGACAGGTACTGTGAAATAGAATTGATATTGAAAGTATCGAAAAGAAAACATCACTTATTCCTAAGTAAGTGTCTTACTTCCCTAGGACTGGCTCTGATGATGGGGTTATTCACAATATCACTGCATCTAGCTTGTCACCCTTAATCTTGTTATGCAACAGCACACCAGAACAACTCACTCATATTAAGTACTATATATACTTCCTGTTAATAATGGTTCCTCAAGCTTCAGTACACCCTGCAAACTCTGGGAAGCACTGCTCTTTTCTCAGGGCCATGCATGGTTTGCTGCTCTCTTAAGAAAGGATTGAGCTTTTTGTAAAATGTCACATCCTATACACAGCTTTTTCCCCCATATTTTTCTCATTCTGAGCTCATTTATCCACATCATCAATTCAAGCTATTATCAATAGCTGTCAATTTCCAGCTAAGCTGGACCTTGAAAAATTCATTCTCAGAAGCTGTGGAGGTTGCCATATAACAAAATTATTTAGGTCAATTGAATGGTATCTGTAATATTCGAATATTTTCAAAAGTGCACAACTAAGGAGTAGTGTGTTGACTCATTAATTCATAGCATTCTCTGACTTTACAGAAGACCTGGGTCTGATTCCCAGTACCCACAAGGCAGATTACAACTGTGCATTATTCCATTTCCTGAAAATTGACACCCGATTCTGGACTTTGAAGGCTCCAGCCATAAAAATTTTGCTCAGACATATATGGGGACAAATCAGCATGTCCATAAAATAATTTAAGTATATAAATAAAATGTGTAATAAATATACAAAACAACAGACTTTATATGTCGTGCTTAACATCACTGAAGGTGCCTTTCTAGAACACAATGAAAATTATAACGACTTTAAAGGGAATTTCCATCTGACACATGGAACAAGGTACACTTTTCTTTCTTTCTTTCTTTCTTCCTTTCTTTCTTTCTTTCTTTCTTTCTTTCTTTCTTTCTTTCTTTCTCTTTCTCTCTCTCTCTCTCTCTCTCTCTCTCTCTCTCTCTCTCTCTCTCTCTCTTTCTTTCTTTGTCCAACTTCAGTGGATGACAGGATGCAAGATACAAAAAACTGGAAATCTTTCTTGGCAGGAAGAAAGAAAAGAAAAGATTACAAATGATTCTGTATTCACTTCCCATTGTACTACAGTTGAAGCACGAGTGAGAATTAATTCTCCAATTGCATGTGCACAAGGAGTAACTTTTATGCAGAGACTCTAAGACACTGCCTCTTAAAGCTAGAGGGCCAATCCAAGGAACAAAGTCAGTTATCTCTTGCTGAGAAAAACACATTGATTTAGATAAGTGGTTCTCAACTTTCCTAATGCTCAGGCTCTTTAATACAGTTCCTCATGTATTAGTGACCCTCAACCACAAAACTATTTCATTGCTACTTCCTAACTCTAATTTTACTAATGTTATGAATTCTAATGTATATAACTGCTATGCAGCCCTGTGAACTCCTGACCATAGGTAGAGACCAATTGAGTAAGATGGTGTGCCTTGATATCAAAACATTTTTCAAGATCAATTAATTTGGAAGATTGTAAAGGAAGCAGAATTAATCATAGAAACTTGCCATTTCTATAACTTCATGCCACAGTGAAGAGAAGCTTTGGTCAGAGGTTCCAGAAAGAAAAAAAAAATTATGGATCTAAGGTAAAATTTATTGTTTACATCTTGAAGACAAGTAAAGATTATGAGTGTGATTAAATGTTAAAAGGATAAGCTGAGGAAGAAACAAAAGTTACACAATTAGCAAAACAGTATGCATAATGGGGATTACAGAGGAGGAAGGAACATTCTTGATAATTTTATATCTTAGGCAGAGGAAAATCAATAGGTAATAATAGAAAAATAAATTAATTCTACTGAATGAATTGTAATAATGAACAACAAGAACATGCAAAACATGCATCGAAGGTGAGTATGCTTTTAAGTTATCAAAAGTAAGCATATACAATAAAGGAAAGATATCTTTAAGAGAAAGAAAATGAGTTACGGATAAATACTCAAAAGAACATTAAAATGGAAAACATGAAACCAAGCATAACTTTTATCTCATAAATATAAATTATACTTATCTATTAAAAGAAAAAGAAAATTTCTTATGCTGAAACTCAGTGAAAACCAGTTTCACATTATGTTGAGGAAATACAGGTATGTTAGTAACTTAGAAAAATCGAAATTAAGTAGAGAAACTAAAGTAGAAGAAAACTGAAAGTTATAATCCTGAAGCAAGTAATTAATAGCATATAATATATAACTTTATCTTATAAAATTGAATCAAACATAATGATTGTATTACAAAAATATGTGACTTAAAAATCTTGTAGTTAGGTTCTATAGATAGTTATAGAAAAATTAAAAAAAAATATTGCTATGGGATGCTTTATTCAAGAGAGGAAAGAAGTATAATGCCAAAAGATTTATTGCTTGTGGTAATCTAATCTAAGAATCTTGAGCAAGTGACCACAAAAATAGTCAGCATTTGGTGAACTACTCAGAAAATTGAAAACTGTAAAATTAAAAGCAGCAAGATGGAAAGCAAGCAGAAATGCATGACCCATGTTTTATCTGACCACTGTTTCCTCCAGTTAGGATTATGCTTTAGCAACAGTTTCTTTTTTCATATTTGAAGAACATGGTTCGATGTACTGAATGTTTACATTGTATTTCTTGTGATGTATACAGTAAGTTCCAATCTCAGTGGACAGAATACACACCAAATGGATGGTTACGTTTCTCTATTAGCAGTACAGAGTACACAGATTGCTTCAGCTAGGTTATGGTAAGTATTTTCCTTCATAACTCAAAGTCTGTATCATACATGAAACAGAGAAGAAAAAACATATAAATTATTTTTATATGCACCCTTCAAAAGAAAATATCTGCACTATATTGATATGATTTGCACTGGTTTGAGCTCTTCTGAGTATCTTCGGGTAGCCATCTAAGGGCGTGTTGTGAGGCTATGGCGCTGCCCTCAGCATCAATCATAGCCTTGTCAATCCCATACACTCCGTATTCATTGAGTATTCACAGATCTCAATTCTTGTAGTCCATCCATAACTCCCTGCCCCCTTTTCATACTGTTCTTTACATACCATACTTACCTTACTATTAAACCCTGCCATTCTAAAAGTTCATATACATACTACAATAAATATGTCAGTTGTGAAATGTCTTTAATATATCAACTAGTATCCAAGCCAGCTTCCTTATAGAAATCCTTGTATCCTCCTCTGGAATGCTGTGTTTATAGGTACTTGGGCCAGCATGGAATCTGTACAGATTCTGGGTACTCTGTCTATAGTTCTCACACTTACATACTTACATGGNACATGGCAAGCCCTTAACCACTAAGCCATCACCCCAATCAAGGTGATTGTTCTTTGCTGATATTAAGACATTCAGTTCAAAAATCCAAAAATAACCTTCTTTATTAAAATAAACACAATCAACTGTAAAAGTTTTTACTATAATTGTCCTGAAGGGGTCTACATCAAAAGCATGAAGGCTCTCTCTTTGTCAATTCAGGCTCTATGAGCAACCAGGAGTCCAGGTTAGTTGATTCTTTTTTTTTTTTTTCCTTTAGTTTTTTGAGACAGAGTTTCTCTGTGTAGCCCTGGCTGTCCTGGAATTCACTTTGTAGACCAGGCTGCTCTTGAACTCAGAAATCTGACTGCCTCTGTCTCAAGTGCTAGAATTAAAAGTATGTGCCACCACTGCCCAGCTCTATAGGTTTTCTTATGGTCCTCTGTGGCTCCTATATTTCTTTCTCTCCCTCTTCTGTAGAATTGCCCAAGCTCTACCTAATGCTTGGTTGTGAGTCTCTGATCTGTTTCCACTAGCTGCTTGATGAAGCCTCTCTGTTGATAACTGAGCTAGTCACCAATATATAAGCATAGCAGAATATCATTACCAATCATTTCATTGACTTTTTTTTCCATTTATGTTTAGTCCTAACCTGGATCTCTCTGAGATCCAGTCTCTGAGTCCTGGAATTCCAGGTACTGTCAGGGATGTGTTCCTACTCTGGATAAGTCATTGCTTGGCCACTCCCACAATTTCTGCACCAACATTACCCCAGCACATCTTATAGTCAGGAAAAATTGTAGGTTGATGATTTTGTGGCTGGGTTGCTATCATAATCCTTCCACTGCAAAATTTGCCTAGGAACAATGATGGTTCAGGCTCTTTATCCCCCATTGCAAGCAATATACCTTTCTATATCATTGGGAGTTTTCATTGTACTAGATCTCTAGCTCCTCTCTGAGATGCACCACAACCCCAGTTGTCTCTCCTGGAACTCCCTCCCTCCCTCCTTCCCTCATCTGATCCTTCAGGTTTCCATCTTACCTCCCAGGCCACCTGACATTCTATTCTATTTCCCAGGGAGATTCCTGTTTCTCTGACTGACTTGAGCCCACCTTGCTATTTACCTTTGGTGGGTCTGTGGATGGTAGCATGGTTACCCTTAAATTTAATCCACTTAGAAGTAGGTACAAACTATGTTTGTCTTTCTGGATCAGGGTTAGCTCACTCGGGATGATTTTTTTCTAGTTATATACATTTGCCCATGAATTTTATGATATAATTTTTGACAGCTAACTATTACTTCATTGTGTAAATGAACAATATTTGCTTCATTCATTCTTCCATTTGAGGGACATCTAGGTTCTTTTCAGTTTGTGGTTACTATGAATAAAGCTGCTATGACCGAAGCTGAGCAAGTGTCCTTGTGGTAGGTTTGAGTATCCTTTGAGTATATTTCCAGGAGTGATGCAGCTAGGTATTAACATAACTATTCCCAAGTTTCTGAGAAACCACCAAATTGATTTCCAAGGATCTTGTAGGTTCTTATTTGAACTCTCACCAGCAATGGAGGAGTGTTCCTTTCCAATAGTAACCATTACTTTCCAATAGTAACCATTACTTTATTTTACTCTTAGTCTTTCTGACAGGTATAAGATGAAATCTTAGAGTAATTATTGATTTGCATTTCTATGATGACTAAGGATGTTGAGTACGTTTTTAAGTGTTTCTCAGCCATTTGAGATTTCTCTATTGAGAATTCTCTGTTTAGATAGATCTATAGCCATTTTTAATCAAATTATTTGGTTTTTTTTTATGTCTAGTTTCTTTGGATATTATAGATATTACACATTCTCCCACACACATATTTATAGAATGCCATCCCTCTGTCACATGTGGCATTGGTAAAAATCATTTCCCATTTTGTAGCCTACTGTTTTGACTTATTGACAGTGTCCTTTGTGTAAAGCCTTTTAGTTTCTTGAAGTCGTATTTATTAGTGTTGATCTTAGTGCCTTAGTCGTTGGCCTTATGTTCAGAAAGCTGTCTTCTGTACCAATGCATTCAATGCTATTGCCCACTTTCTCTTCCATCATATTTAGTGTGTCTGATTTTATGTTGAGATATTTGATACACTTGGAGTTGTGTTTTGTAATGGATGATAGATACAGAACTATTCACATTCTTCTACATGCTGACATTCAGTAAGACCAGCACCATTTATTGAAGATGCTTTCTTTCTTTTTTTCCATTTTATAATTTCACCTTCTTTATCAAAAATAAGGTACTAGATGGATTTACCTCTGGATATTTGATTCTATTCTATTTTAAAGGAAATTTTGATGTTATTTTTCTTCTTTTAAACTAAAGGATCTTTTAAATATTTGATTCACCTATGTAAATGCTAACATTCTGAGGCCATTTATAATAAGCCACATTCACAAGAAGGGCGTTTACAGCGATAGCTAAAATTCCAATTAAGGAAAACTGTAATATGCATATTATGAATGATAGCAAAGCTAGTTAATCACATTCATGATAATGCTTAAGACAAATCTTTCCATAACTTTATTTCCAAAGGCAGAGTGCTATTGAAACCAAAGTCAAAGATTTAATTAAGTCTTAAAATAGATTCTGAAAAATTAATGGCATTTGCTAATTAATTTGTAATTCAAACAAGTGACTGATTAGATATTAAGTAAATACAATTTTAGTGTGTCAATGGCCTAAAGCCCTTTTCTGTTCAAATTTAATGCATCCTGTTCTGAGAGTTCTGTGAATTTTAAAGAAGGCTAATGGTCTGAATTTGGGTCATGATGCTTAAGGATATTACTAAACGGAGTCTTTTGCTCATCTTGACTTTTATAGCTTATGCAAAGTCATGCCCTCTTCTTACACATTTACACAAAGGAAACTGAAGAGCAGCTGAACAGAAAGCTTATGTTGTTCAGATATAGAAAAATGATTTTCCCAAAATTATGGGACTAATTTTCAGAGACTATATTAAGAAAAATGAAACCTTTCAACTGATAATAATTTCCTCTAATTTAGGCAGCCATATCTTCTAGAAGACATTACCATGTCATTATATGAAGTATTTATATAAATTATTAGTAATTTATTAATGTAAGATAGTAGTATGAAAACAGATTAGTAAAATTATGCAGCTATAATGCTGAACTATGCATTACCTTGAAGGGATTTATATTCATGACATATTATATTTTAATTAAACACCCTCCCCTCCTAGCTGTTAAGTTCTGTGACTTGTGCACTTTCCTTGTGCTTTGCTTCAAAACTGTGTTTCTTTTTACATAAAGAGCTGGTTCTTAAAGTGATACAGAAAATTTTCAAACTGTCAGTAGTCTTAAGAAACAAAGAATGCTATTGATGTGACACAGGGGGTAGAGGTGGTTCCTACAAACCTGATGACCTGAGTTCAAGTCCTGGTATGCACATGAGCTAAATAATACATGATAGATAGATAGATAGATAGATAGATAGATAGATAGATAGATAGAAAAAAGATAGATGAGAGATAATAAAGAATGTAATAAAATAGTTTATTTTATTTTATTAATGCAGCAGAGAACAGTCAAATCAACACTAGAGATATAAAGGAGGTATTACAGTTTAAACAATGGACATATAACCGATCACACTAGACTAAAAGATTTATAGGACAGAAAGTTGTAAAGCCTATAAGAAATTATTAAATCTATGTACATATATGTATTTGTACAAAAACACATACTGCTCAAACAGCAAAATAATGAATGGTCACATGGAGTCAATGATAAAGTCTCCTAACAAAGACAGCTCTGGAAGTGGCAGCTTTACTTCCCTATTATATCACATGTTTAAGAAAATATTTAAATACAGCTCAACCCATTTTAAAATTGAAATAAGAATTCTTATTTCATTTTCTAATAGTTATTTTCCTGTTTCTGTAACTACACATGAACATCTCAAAAAAATCTGAACAAATAAAATCGACTAGCACATTGAAAAGAGTAGTCAGAGATCAAGTGGAATTTAGCACAAGGAGACAGACAGCTTAATGTATACAAATTGACATATAACTGGCTATTTATGTGCAGAAGATTAACACTTGATTCCTATCTATCACCTTCTACCAAAATCTGCCCAAATCAGAAAAGTAACATAAATGGAAGTCAAAATGATTAGAAAAACATATATTAGAAACGTTCTTAAAGATACCAATATGAAAAAATCTGGTAGAAGGATAAGGAGCCCAGAGCACAGAAATGAATTAAAACAAAAAACAAACACACAAACAACCTAATGAGTGACCTTATGTGAAATTAGAAAACTTCTGCACATAGTCAACAGGTAAGGTGACTCGTGCACAGAATTAACCCAACAAACACATCACTGTGAGATCATCATTTCCTGATGTCTTAATGTTTGTTTGCATTGCAAAGCTATTGTACTTTCATAGTCAGGCTTATGTTGAGGTATATGTTTTGATGCTATTATGAATGGCAATTTTTCCTTGCTTTATCATGTTTGTGTCATGGCTACTTACTTCGTTATGTTAATTTTGTATCCCGCGACTTGCTGGAAGTGTTTGTTAAATCAAAAAGTTTGCTGGTGGAATCTTTGCAATCTCACATGCACAGAACTGTGTGCTCTCTGAATACTGATGCTTTGACCTCTTTCCTATGTTTAGTCCTTTTATTTCCCTCTACGGCTTATTGTTCTAGCACTTCAAGTATTTTATTAGATAGGAGAATGAAAGTGCACATTTCTTTTATTCCTGATGTTAGCAGTAATGCTATTTTCTCCATTTAATATAACAGTTTTGTGTGTGTGTGTGTGTGTGTGTGTGTGTGTGTGTGTGTGTGTGTGTGAGAGAGAGAGAGAGAGAGAGAGAGAGAGAGAGAGAGAGAGAGAATTATTTAATATGTTGAGATATGCTCCATCTATTCCTAGTCTCTTTAAGGTTATTTTATTTATCATGAAAAGATGTTGGCTTTTTGCCAAAGGCTTTTTCTCAAGCATTTTAAATTACCATGTGATTTCTGTCCTTGAGTACAGTTATGTGGATTTGATAATGGTTTAATGGTATTTATAAGTGGTTTTGAGTTGCTTTGTATGTATTTTACTGAAAACTTCTGGTTCTGTTCATGTCAAGAAAATTAGTCAATAATTCTCTTCTTTTGTTGTTTAAGTATTAATCAGGCTTTGTTATCAGGATAATATCAGCTTCATTATTTAAATACATTTTTGGTCCAATGACTATCAACACTGTTTAGTTTTTTTCCTTTTTTGTGTTTTCTGTTTATCTTTATCTTTACACTGTAGAGATAATCTTTTGTGAATTGTGTAAAAACATTTACCTATCAATATAAATGCTTTTGGCCAATGAGCTGAGGCAGGATTAGAAGATAGGACATTCAGCAGAAAGAGAGGATTCTGGAGATATTCAGGCAAGGGTTATTCACCAAAGAGACAAAGAAAAATGGTCACATGAACCTGAAGACCAGATAATCTACCAGATATTCACAGAATAGAATATAAAGGATACTAAATTATGAGCTAGTTGGGGAATAGGCCCAAGCTATTTGTTCATACATAAGAAGGTGCAGAGTTATCATTTCTAGGAACAAATTGGCTGGATGGAAAACACAAGGTTACAGGTATCACCAAAAACATTACACTGAATAATTGTTTCCAATATTCTCTCTAGGACTAGCTTGGTAGTCATATTTTTATTTATTTATTTATTTATTTATTTGTTTGTTTGTTGACAGTTTTATCATGGAAAGTTTTCCTTTCTGAAAGTACAGAATGTATCCAAATTCATAGAGACTGACTAAACAAAAAGTATTGAATGATGAAGATGAAATTTCATAAATTAAGAGGGAAATAAAATATTTTGCAAAATTAACTGAAATTGACATCACAACATAACAGAATATATGCCATTCAATGAAGAATGTCCCACAAGTGAAGAGTATAACTTGAAGGGCCTCCATAAAAAATCAGAGAGTTCTGAAATAACCTGTTGAAAACTTAAGGCATTAGAAAAATAAATAAAAGTCAATCCTGAAAACAATAAATAGAGAGAAATTAAAGAAATAGAAATTTTTAAAATTCCTAAAGATGAGCCGGGTGTGGTGGCACACGCCTTTAATCCCGACACTCGGGAGGCAGAGGCAGGCAGATTTCTGAGTTCGAGGACAGCCTGGTCTACAGAATGAGTTCCAGGACAGCCAGGACTGCACAGAGAAACCCTGTCTCGAAAAACAACAACAACAACAACAAATTCCTAAAGATAAAACAGAATCAACTCTCTGAGAAGATAAACAGAATTTCCAAACCCTTAGTCAAGTTAACAAAAGGAAACAGAGTACCAAATCATAAAATTAGAGAAGAAAAGAAAACCACACAAAAGATAATGAAGAAAGTCAAAGAATCATTATGACATAGATACAAGTTTTATATGTCACTAAACTTGAAAACATAAGAGAAATAAATAAATTTCTGGGTGTGTATGACTGACCAAAGTTTAACCAAGATAAACTAAATGATTTAAACTCTTCTCCAACAAACAGTAGAATTTTCCCAACCACAAAGAAGTTGAGGCAAGATGTGACTTCTGTTCTGCTATATTGCCCCAAAGCCTAATATAACTTCTAGGAGACATAAATAGATTAATAATTTCTCAGTGTGAAATATTGTTTTAAATATCAAGCAAAAACCATTATTTCTTCTTGCAGTTAAAAAATGTTACCTAGATGCTCACTGTATTTAATACTGGAAAAAGACATATTAACAGGGATTCCAAACAGAGGGAGTCTGTGTTACAAATTTCAATAAAAATAGTGTGAGATGCAGTGTGCTTCCTCAACACAGTAATGAAGCTGCCTCACACTTCCAAGTCTCCACTAGACACTCGACTTATTGAACACAGTCTGGCTAGAATAGAGCATTGTGACTACTGGACACTAACGCTTTTAGTCAAGGTATTGATATGATCATTGTCTTTGCATTATTAACAGGATTCACTAAGAAGATATGCATTCTCCTGTCATGCAGCAGCACTGAACAGGCAGAATGTGACCCTTTTGAAAGTTTCTCTTTTCAAATAGATCTTCTCTAATTCCTTGAAATACTGTGAGTGTTTAGTAATACAGTTTCAATAAGTTCTTTCTTTTTTGCATCAGAGCTGATTACATCTTATTAAGGAGTTTCCAATGCCATGGCTGAAAAACAAACACAGGAACACATATAAGTCACTTTAATCCTGATTCCTGTTTGTTTTAATACTGGGACTGAGTTGAATGCTCTTGAAGGTGATAGGTGTGTGCTTTGAGAGATGGCAAGGGCAAAGATGAAGGAGGCAGAGAAGCAGAATAAAATAAAACAAAATAGTCTTGTAATCTTTTCAATGTCAACTCATTTCAGAGAGCTTATTTAACATAGTTTAACACTCAAAAGAATATGTTTTATGAAAAATATTAGCACTTTAATCAGAAACCTTGATAATCAGTCAGTGTACATATTTAAATGCACAGCTTACTGTAAAGTGAGTTTAACAAACTAGTTGTTTCCCTCTCTTGGCAATAAGAGTCAATTCCAGATTGCTTTAGAAGGAACTATAAAAATGCAAATGACTGAGACCTGATTTGGTCTTATTGCCTTAGCTAAGTTCTAATACTTAAACTTAAAATATATGGCTGCTAGAGCTAATTAATACTTGTTAATCTACATATCCAAGAGCCTTTACAAAGTACTCTTTCATTTTCTAAACTAATATGAAATGACTATTACAAAGCTCAGGAGACCATTTATAAAGTGAATTGGATTAAAATTTTTGCCTTCATTACACAATATTTCAAAAAATATTAGTTTTGACATTTTAGTTGGCATTCTTTTCTGTACTCCTGATTGGTCCCTTTCTTTGTCAGTAGAAAACAGGACAGTTTAGAAAACATTACATAATTCAAATAGAGATTACTTTCATAAACTAGCATAATAAAAACGTTTGAAGTATATAAATAATTATTCAATCATGCATGTAAATGAATACTAAATTGAGATTTATAATATATACTTGTTAATAAACTATAAGAAACTGTGTAGCCTAATTAATTAATAACATTGTAGAAATGAGATGAAGAAAATTATATTGCAGTATTAAAAGGAAAAGTAACTATTATAACATCAGGATGAGTCATTGTAGCTTTCATAGTGTTTTTCTTAGGTTCTTGGTTTTATATATAAATAACAATAACTAGTAATGATCACATAGTATATTGAAAATTATGAGATGATACTAACTATGAATACAATTCTGTTATGTATAAATGAAAGTATTTATATATAATATATTATTTATATGATATATAATATTATTTATTATATAATAACATTAATAAGGCTCTATATAGGCTAGAGCTAAAGATGGAGGAGAAAATTGAAATATCTAGTCTTTGTTTGGAGACTATAATACTGCTATATGCTACAGTTTTAAAAGCACCTGGAATTCACAGTTTTATGATGTCTTACTGCTCTGAAAGATCCAACCTTTCCCTTGCATAGTGTCCTCCTCTTGCTTTGACATTCTCATTACATCTTCTCCAAATTCAAAACAATTGGCTGTTCATGGTGTCCTGTTCAAATAAATTGAAATATATCTTTTTTTCAGTTGAAAATGATCACATCAAATGTTAGGAACATCTGATGAAAACATCAATATATTACTGGTAAGTGAAAATCTTGTATGTATTACACATTCATCAATGTGTGTATCTGATATGTATGTATGCGTGTATGTATGTATGTATGTATGTATGTATGTATGTATGTATGTGTATGTGCCGTGGCCCACCTGTGGTGGTCAGAGGACCATTTTGCCATTAGTCCTCACTGTCCACCTTATTTGAGGGTGAGTCTCTTGATGTCTGCTGTTGTGCTTGCAGAACAGCCTAGGTGGCCTGGAGTCTTCTGCCTTTACTTCCATTCTTACCATTAGAACATTGAGATTACAGGTAGGTACTCTCTCCAGCTGTTATGAGATTTCTATAAATTTGAATACAGGCTCTCGCTCTTCCACAGTAAGCATTTGACTCACTGAACTCCCTCTTCTGTGTGCATATAAAAGTTTTAGTGCAATCATGTCAGTAATATCCTAAGAATGCTGTGCTTTCTGCCAATATCAAGCATTTATTCACCACTTCTTTGCCAATGACCCGAGAAAGTACAATGAAGGTGGAGTTTTCAAAGTTCTTAGACTATCGTTTCAGTTTATATGTCTATAATCTATGTGTATCCAGCAGGGTGGAATAGAAGCAAAAGGTGAGCATGATTACAGGAAAAGATTCACATTTGTAATAGGAAAAATTTTCCCTGGTGGAGGTAATGAGAGCTTACAACAGTAATATGATCATAAGCTTCAATAATTATGCTTGGATTTTACTTTGAAAACACAACACAATGTCTAATTAATTGAATTTCCCAGCCGCATCTTTGAATTATGAATGTGCAATACTGGCAGAAGAAAAAAGATGCTGGTTTACTTTCCATTATTATTAAATACATCTTATCCTTAAATTATTTCTCTGAAACTGTAAAGCTATTCCACAAAAGATGTGAAACCTGTAATTTAAAAGGATATTGGATAACTGGAGAAATGGCTCAACTTTAAAGAACATTTGCCACTCTTGGAAAGGACCTGAGTTCAGCTCCCAGTACCCACATCAGGTGACAAAACACCTCCTGGAACTCCAATTCCAAGAGATCTGAAGCCTTCTTCCTGCATGGCTGTGCATGTGCATTTACACACATGCATGCACACATAATCAGGCTCATGGGTGCACACACATGCCTGTGCACAAGCATATACACACACACATGCACACACACAAACACTCACACAGAGATAAATACAAATTATTTAAAATTACACTAAAAATGGTTATTCTGAAGAACTTAGACAAGTTCTCTACAACTAAGCCAAATCCCCAGTTATTGACTTTTTGAGAGACTCAGAGGAAGTAGCTCAGGCTAGCCTCAAATTCATATTTGTAATTTGTCTGCTTCTGAGTGCTGGGCTTGTAGACTCTGTCACTATGCCCATCACTGCCACATTTTAATCCTTCCTTTGATGCATGAACATTTCTCAGGGCTGAAATTTTATTCCATTGAAAAACCAAATGTCCAGTTGCTAGATATTCTAATAACTAAGAAATCAATTCTTTTTAGCTAGGGACAAGTACTCTTATCAACTGCTCTCAGCACTTCGACCAGTTACATTTATTTTTGTCCATGGTAAAGGGAAGTCTTTTCTGACCAATGCTAAGAGCATCACAAGTCTAGAAGCATAAATATTTAGAAAACACTAGAATAACATTACATTTCAATAAATATTATGGTTTGTTTTAACATCAGCTTACCAAAAATTAGAGTCATTTGTGACGTGAGTCTTAAATGAAGTACTGTTCTGATTGCTTCCATTGTTCAGAGAAACACCCTAATTTCTATGACTGTTACTCATCTGGTAACAGTCGTAGAAAGGTCACCTTCTTTTGCTCACTTTGCCTCCCTTCTTGCCACTGAGTTGATATTTTCCTGTGTTGTTTGTAATGACTCCTTAGCTGCTATGACGATTGGAATTTCCAGGTTTCCTGGTGGACTTGAAACCAGGGGCCCTACAAGAGTATTCCTGGTTTTCTGCACCAGATCATAACTGCCAGAGCACTCTTATCCTTGTGGACCAGATTGTCTATGGGATAATTTCAACTAAGGACCAAGCAACTACCAGTCCTCAGCCTCCTGTGTGTGATTCAGATGTTGTTACTTTTAAAATATAGCCTGAATTAAGAAATCTAATCCATTCTGTTTCTTTGAGAATCCTAATTATACAAGTATTTTGCACTTAAACTCTTATAAACTCCAACACCATGGGATTCTGACCAGGTCTACATTACCAAGAAAGAAATCCCTCTGTGGTTGTTTGAGTAGTCTCAGCCCCCATAGATTCATGAATATGAATACTTGGTCATAGGGAGTGGCACTATTAGGAGCTGTGACCCCATTGAACGAAGTGTACCCTATGCTCAGGCTCCACCCAGTATAAAAGATAGTCTCCTTCTGGCTACCTTCAGATCAGCATATAGAACTCTAGGCTCCTTCAGCACTATGTCTGCCTGTAAGCTGCCATGTTTCCTAGCATGATGATAATGGGCTAACCTCCCAATTAAACATTTGACTTTATAAGAGTTGCCTTGGCCATGGTTATAGCAATGAAAGCCTAGGACAACCTCCCATAGAACAAGCCTTAAATCCAATCAGAAAATTGTTGGTTAATTCCTAACAACCATGCTACTGCTATACCAATGGGTGAACCTTAGCTGGCAAGTTTGTAATGTAGGCTGCATATTACAATGCTGTTCAATACCATTGATATGTTTTCTTCCCCAATGAACTTTATATTATCTTTTAGAAGTATGAAGATGGTAAGCAGGAAGAAAGCTTCTTGACCAGATCAAAATAGATTTCTATTTCCTGCAATCTCCTGATATGTGGTACTTTTAGAAATGTAATCAAGAGAAGTGACAATATCGTGTGTGTGTGTGGGTGTGTGTGTGTGTGTGTGTTTATTCTTTAATCTTTTTTTACACTCCAGTCTTTATCCCCTCCCCAGTCCACACTCTGTTCCACATCCCATACCTCCTTCCCACCAACTCAGTCTCCAAGAGGATGTACCCACCTCCCCAAACCTCCACCCCACCAGACCTCTCCCTGGGGCTTCGAGTCTCATGCAAAAATACTCAATAATATTCTTGCAAACCGAATCCAAGAACACATCAAAACTATCATTCACTATGATCAAGTAGGCTTCATCTAAGTGATGCAAGGTTGGTTCAATATACTAAAATCCATTAACATAATCCACTATATAAATAAACTCAAAGGAAAAAATTACATGATCACCATGTCAGATGCTGAAAAAGCATTTGACAAAATACAACACCTCTTCATGTTAAAGGTATTGGAGATATCAGGAATTCAAGGCCCATGCCTAAATATAATAAAGCAATATACAGGAAACCAAAAGCCAGTATCAAATGAAGTGGAGAGATACTTGATGCAATCTTACTAAATCAGGGACAAGACAAGGATGCCCACTTACCCCATATCTATTCATTATACTACTCAAAGTTCTAGGCTAGCACAATAAGACATCAAAAGGAGATGAAGGGGATACAACTTAATAAATAAGAAGTAAAGTTATAAATATTTGCAGATGATATGATAGTATATATAAGCGATCCCCAAAATTCTACTAGAGAACTCCTACAGCTGAAAAACAACTTCAGCAAAGTAGCCAGATATAAAATTAACTCAAATAAATCAGTATCCTTCCTTTATACACATGATAAACGGATTGAGAAAGAAATTAGGGAAACAACTCCTTTCACAATAGCCACAAATAATATAAAATATCATGTGTTATTTTGAGGACACTTAAGGCATCACTAAATAATAAATCATAGGTAGTATACTATGTCAAGAACTGTGATTTTCATTTAATCAAGAAGTTTTATAGGAACATAATTGTCCATCCATACAGGGTACTTACACTAATACTTCATTTAAACTAATTATATTATTAAATTATCTAATTAGTGGGTTTTCATATGCTTTGTATACATCAATAGTTTTGATTAATCCATCCTCTACTCATTCCTTTCTCCCCTTTGTCTGCCCCATCCTCTTTTAAAGTTTCAACTCCGTTTGCTCCCATATTTTTCATTTCACCATTCATTATGCTAATAGTACTAGAAAAACACAGTGGGGATCCACATTTGGGGTTAGAATATCTAGAACTGTGAATGGTAGTTTAACAAGGAGGACAGGGTCAACAGCAGAAGTCTAAAAAAAGTACAATCTAGTCAAGAAGAGAGTTACACTATGGTTGTGAAACTATCAGCTCCATAAAGGTTCAGAAATAACTCTTTCTTACAACCAAGAAATTAAAACAAACATAAATCCATTTTGGAGGCCTTGCCATCCATCTCCTAATGATGGAAGTTGAAGAAAATGGGGGAATCCAATGGTCCAAACTCACTATTACATGAATGCTTTAGCATTTACTTGTGCATGATTGTGAAAACAAATAAAACTTAGAAACTGGTATCATTTTTGCATTTTTCTTTTATTTTCAGATTATAATATAATTGCATAATTTCTCTATTCCCTCTACTCAGTGCAGACCCTCCTACATCTATCCCTGATTGATCTCCTTCATGTATGTAACAACAACTAATAAATGGAGCAGGAAATTAAAAGAGAGCCCTGAAATGCCAGCAAGAGGGAGGAATCGCAGTATGAATTTCATTTGTGACTTTTTGATGAATAAAGATACCCAGCATTTATCTTATACGTTTTTGCACATATGAGAAAGTTCTGTTCACTGTATTCGCCAAGTTACTCAAGGAGAGAGAGAGGGCAGGAGAGAGAGAGAGGAGGAGGAGGAAAAGGAGACAAAGATGGAAAAGGAGAAGGAGAAGGAGGATATAGAAAGAGAGAGCGAGAGTAAGAGAGAGAGAAAGAGAGTGAGAGAATGAGAGAGAGAGAGCTTTGTATAAATGATAAATGTTAACCCCTGTCAGATGAGTAGATGCTAAACATTTTCTGACGGCTATCTCTACTCTGTTGTTTTCTTTGCTGTACAGCTTTTTTATTTTATGTAATCTCATTTGTATGTTCTTAGAATTACCTCTTGCCCTATTGTCATTTATAACAGGTCACTGATTGTCTTCATATTTTGAAGCATTTTCCCTATGTGATTTTTATCAAGTACTTTTAATGCTTCATGTCTGACATTCATGTCTGATGCACATTGATTTTATTTTTTTCCTTAGAGGATGGATAAAAAAAACAATTTCATTCTTCTAAATGTAGTTATCTGGTATTCCCAGCACCATTGGCTGGTGAGGGTGTCATTTCTCTATTGTATTTTTTTTAGATCCTTGTCAAAACATTGGGTAGGTGAAGATGTATGGATTTTTATGCTGTGTTCTCCATGGCTTTCCATGATCTAACCTGTCTGCTCATGCAAAGTCTCTTTGAAGTTTATGGACATTCTTTTTTTTTATTAGATATTTTCTTTATTTACATTTAAAATGCTATCCCAAAAGTTCCTTATACCCTCCCCCCGCCCTGATCCCCAACCCGCCCACTTCCACTTCCTGGCCCTGGCATTCCCTTGTACTGTGGCATATAAAGTTTGTAAGACCAAAGGGCCTCTCTTCCCAGTGATGTCTGACTAGGCCATCTTCTGCTGCATATGTATCTAGAGACACAAGCTCTGGGAGTACTGTTTAGTTCATATTGTTGTTCCACCTAAAGGGTTGTAGACCTGAAATCATCGTTAGTGAGGTAACCCAATCACAAAAGAAGTCACTTTATATGCACTCACTGATAAGTGGATATTAGCCCAGAAACTTAGAATACTCAAGATACAACTTGCAAAACACAAGAAAATCAAGAAGAACGAAACCAAAGTATGCATACTTCATTCCTTCTTAAAATAGAGAAAAAAACACCCAAGAAAGAAGTTACAGAGATAAAGATTGGAACTAAGACGAAAGGATGGACCATCCAGAGATTACCCCCCTCCCCCGGGGATCCATTCCATAATCAGCTACCAAATCCAGACACTATTGCATATGCTAGCAAGATTTTGATGAAAGGATCCTGATATAACTATCTCGAGTGAGGCTATGCTAGTGCCTGGCAAACACAGACAGGGATGCTCACATTCATCTATAGGATGGAACACAGAGCCCGCAATGGAGGAGCTAGAGAAATTACCCAAGGAGTTTATAGACATTCTTAAAAGCACGATACTGAAATATGGTCCTCACAATTCAGTTTTCTCAATATTACTTATTTCAAATATTGAGACATTGTGAGCTTTTTGGAGTGACAAATTGGCTTGACTTTATATATTTTTGTGTGTTTCTATGTTGGCATTTATAATATCATTGAAGTACATGTGTCTCTCCTTTTCCCTACTCATTCTGTTTGCTTTATTTTATATAGATTTTCATACTGGGATGTCTTCCTTTTTACATAAGGTAACAGGAAAAAGTATTTCTAAAAATCCTGCTACTAGAATAAAATAAAATAAAATAAAATTTAATTAAGTTACTAAATGACATATTTAGTGAGGTCAGAAAAATAATTAGCATGTTCTTAGAAGCATGTTTAATGATAGCAAAGCTATATAACACAATAATAACGAAGGGCTTAACAGAACGGGAAATAAAGAATAGAAAATAAGTATTGAGATGGAGAATACATAAGTTGGAAATAAGCAAAACTGTGCCAGGCACCACAGAATAGTTGCAAAGCACCATAGAACCTCCATAAAACATAATCACGCAATGGAAAGACCCAAAGATAGTAAGTATTACACAGGAGTGAAAATTTGCAAGCATACAAAAAAAAGACTGAACCAGGAGTTAATTAAAGTATATTATATTCTCCACTAATATCTAGTCCTCTGTATAGTGTATGATGGCTCCCTTTCCCAACAAGTTGCCTTATGGGATTAATACCACTGCTTTTATCTCCAGTTCAAACCTGTTAGACTTGATGTTTAGGTATTCAGTGTCTCAGAGGATTTTATACATGTTATGTTGACTTCTTTCCCAATATCCCTATGACTTTATTCCTCAGGAGTTTCCCAGCCCACAGCATGGGGAACAGCTACAGAATAGTTTTCATCCAAACTGCTACTGTCTATCCTGTGTTTTGAGTGATCCCACATTCCCTGAAAGGACCTCAATATACAGAGTTCTGAAGTATCCATGCCTGCACTAGCATTTACATATCCTTGACCTACCAGAACTAGCGCATCCTTTTTATCATCTCCCATCATCCTAGCTGGCACACAGTTTACATCTATTGAGTTTCAGGTTATGTTGACCCCCATGGCATGTTGACAAAGAACATGAACTTCATTGTGCCTTATGGTTTTAGTGAATGGAAGTGATTTTTGAGTATTGGAAGTGTTCTACTACAGTTTCCTATAGTCTACTACAGTTTCCTATAGTCTCTACAGGTTGCAGAATTTACCTTCAGGATTTCTACCTTCTGTATCAGTGTTAGGGTGCACAATGCTATTTTTTGTTATAATGCTTCTGAGAAAAACTCATCTTAATACCTTGCTGCCAGTACTATTAAATCAAATCCATTGGAATAATGGAGAAAATTTAAAAATTGGAGTTCTGAGCTCCTGGAATGGGTACACTGATGTGGACTGTCTTCTCGGGTAGAGGTTTAAGAAAAAGTATGTTGTGAAGCATGCTATAGAGACAGTTTGCTTCTGTTTTACTTCTAAATCAATTTAACAATTTATCTAGTCTGTGCATAAATTAATTGATTGCAAGTAAGGCATTCAGAATTTTGCAAGTAAAGCTAATAAGTGTTTGTTGTACATGATATGATTGTACATTTTATTTGACTAATTAAATAAAGGGTAATAGGATAATAATTAGTCATTGATTACCCAGTTTTGATTAGATATTTGCATTTGATTTGAAAAAATAATGGTTTCTTTGAGTAATTTGAATATCTTTGCTTGAAATAAGCCTTTTATTTTAAATGTTTTAAAAGTTATTTGGTTGCTTAAATATTATAAAATATTAAGGACTTGTGTTGGGGTCAGAGTGGATTACCAAATCTAGTTGGCCAGCCAGTCTAGCATCTATAAGTGAGATCCAGGCAGCAAAGAGACAGATTCAAAAACAAAAGTAGAAGGCAATTGAAGACACTTGGCATTCATTGGCAGCCTGCTTTTTACAGATGCAATGTACTCGTGCACATACACACAAGTACACACACACACACACACATGCACACACAAATTTAAAAATCAATGAGATATGTAATGAAATATTACATAAAGAGTTTAGTTAGCTAATATCACAAAAGAGTAATCTAACTTATATAAGAAATGTCTTTAAATTATCTTCAAAGAAAGGGGTAAATGTCTTTGCAGACACATATAGATACAGTTGATTTCCTATGGCCTAAATATTGTTACTTTGGTTGCTGAGTCTGTTGTGTTTGGTTACATTGGTTACTAAGGAAATGAAAAAACCAAATAGTAAAGGGAGGGGAAAATATATTGGTTCTTAGATTAGAGATTTTGGGCTGTGGTTGGCTAGGTCAATTATGTTTAGGTCCTGTGTTTGCCCAACATAATGGCATAGGAAATAATGGAACAAAGCTACTCTACTCACAGTAGAGCAGAGAAAGAGAGAGATGAGGGAGCAATATACTCTTCAAGGACAGCTGCATAGGGACCTATGTATTCCAGTGAGAGCACTAGGTTCTCTAATATCAAAATCAGCACTGAGTTCATCATTTGTCATTTGATTAATCTATATGAGATTAGCATCCTCATTGTCCACTGTCAGCACAAGCATGGGATGAGCTTTCTGTATATGAACTGTAGGACTATTTGCTATCTAAGCCGTAAGGTTACACATTTTACCAAGACTTAAATATGTAAGAGTAACAATGTACTCATAGGTTTCCATCACTATGTAACATAAAGTGTACTTAGCTCTTAAGCTACACTAATGTTGTATATTTAATATAACACATTGTATTACCATGTCATAGGCCCATCCCAGATTCACGATATAATTGAGAAATGCATTTTCCCCTCATTTATTTACTATTTTTATTTCCTAAACTTACTACCCAGGTCACTCTCCAGTTTTAAAACCCAAATCCTGCTTCCTTGAGATGCTTATTAATTTCTCTACCCATCTTTGTCTAATATTACAATCTTCTCTGTGTAAATGATGATGACTTAAAAGACTGGCTAACCAGCTGAATCTGCTGGTGCACAGCTTCAGTCCTAGAATTGAACAGGAGGAGACGAGATTAGTAAAAACTCGTGGATGCATAGGCTTCAGAGAGCTACTTTATTTCAAAAAGTAGAAAATATACATGAGTAAAGTGAACAAATATAAATACAATAATTATTTGGGGAAAAGCATATGTCTGTATCAAGCAGCACTGTTTTCAAAAATAAATATTGCTGCCTATTCTGAATCATGTATTTATTAGGAAGTTCTTTTGTATCTAGTCTATCTTTGATGCTCATTCATAATTGTCTTCTACATAACCATTTTCACAGTATCGACCATCTACCACAGCATTTTTGTATGACTATTTTTACTGATTATTCTATTTATTTATATGGCAAACGTTGTACCCCTTCCCAAAGCCATTTTTAAACAGATTTCCAGACACTTTTTTTCTCCAGCATTAAATGAATGGGCTAAGTTGAATTCAATACACAAACTCCTTCAAATTAGAGATCACTAACACAGTTAACTGGTCTATTACATGATGCTTCATCTATACTGTGAGAAAACAACACATCTTTTTCTCTTCAATTCAAGGAATTGTTCTCCAGATAAAAACTCCTTAATAACACAGTGCCATCCTCATCTTCCTGATCTTTTCTCTACCACTGTGCCTTATCATTTTTAATGATATAATTATTTTCCTTTTACCTAATGTCTTTCCATTCCATCCTACCCCCACAAATTAATTCATTTTATCCAAAAAGATCTCAGTGCCATTTCTCATGTGTAGGTCTGACACATCATGCTCAGCTCAGAGTTCCCAGCATCTTCTCTGCAATTTTGCTCATAGTCCTTATGTCATGCCATTGCTGTTGAAGCTGACTGTAAGTCCAAACTATCATTCATTCAGTCTCTCTGCAGGCACACTGAACATCATTTATGTTTAACATAGCTCACCTTATCTGGATTTTTTTCTTTTTAATTATGTGACTAAAATCTTGATAATTTTATGGTGCTGCCCTGTACTTCATCTTTCAACTTGCTTGCTCATTTGTATCCTGAACACTAATGTGCTCTGTGACATTGACTACATGCACTGTTTCCATTTGTGTACAAGCACTACCATAGTGCTGAGATAACACTGAATTTAGATACACATTTCCCCAAATTAGCTTTAAAATAAATATTTTATGACCACATTACATTTATCTTATTTAACATCTCATTAAATTATTAATATTGTCCATTTTCTTTAATGATTATTCCAAATAAAAACATCCTTTTTATATGATATGCTATGTACCACATTTAATTAGCAAGTTTTCAATATTATTGACTAATTTTTATTAATGAACAAAATTTCTACTATGAATCAATTTCTCACATTGCTAAATGCATAGTGAGAATAGCAGATATTTATCAAGTAATCAGAAATATAATTTAATTTCAAACTGAATGGAAATGAGTACAACAGTTAACTACTCCTTAGAGTTACATCCTCCCATTCTCTCTTCCTAGGGGAGATTTTAAAAGATTTCGTAGGAATTACAGTTTAATTTGGTTTAAACAGTTGAATATACCTGTCCTGATACAGAAAGCCTCAAGAAACTTAAAAGTTATTACAATCTACATCAACTGCATTTGTTCAGTCTTCTTATGCAAACAAAAGAAGAATTTATTTTTGTCCTGTAGGATACCAACAACATCAAACCTAAAATGATTTGGATCAAAAGCATAAAGGCAATCATCACACTAAAAGTGCTTTCATGGAATAAATCTAAGGCACACAATGTCTCTTCATTTGGAAATTAAAGTATAGATAGCTAAAAGGCCATTGAAGATTAACGAGTAAAACATCTGCCTTTATTTATGCAGAAAATGTTACGTCACACCTGTAAACTTTCTGTATAAATGTTTATTCTGGGAAGAAAATGTTATGTCATAACAAGTTTTCTGTATCGATGTTTATTCTGAGAAGTGGTACTCATGCAGATTCTCTACAGAAATCATTGTTTCATGGTTTAGAAATTAAAAACATGTGTTGAAAATGCTGTCTTCTTTCCACTGGATGGTTTTAGCTCCTTTGTCAAAGATCAAGTGACCATAGGTGCGTGGGTTCGTTGCTGGGTCTTCAATTCTATTCCATTGATCTACCTGTCTGTTGCTGTACCAGTATTATGCAGTTTTTTTTTTTTTTTTTTTTATATCACAATTGCTCTGTAGTACAGCTTGAGGTCAGGCATGGTGATTCCACCAGAGGTTCTTTTATTGTTGAGAATAGTTTTTGCTATCCTAGGTTTTTTGTTAATGCAGATGTATTTGCAAATTGCCGACACAACAATTTGTTTATCCAATTTAATTTAATAAATTAATTCATATTTTCTTATTATCACATTTGTAATAAATATTTTCACAATTGAATTAGAGTAATATTCTAAGTATTATGTACCCAGAGAGGAAAACTAGTTTTTGCTTTTGTGACTGGTTACCAATTGAAGATGTCTGCTGGGTTGTAGATGGGTTTTGTGTCAACTATCCACCTTAGCAGTATGACTCCATCTGGCTTAGACACGTGGAGACCTTGTGCATGCTGCCACCATTTCTGTGAATTCGTATGTGTGCCTTTTCTGTTCTGTCTAAGAGGATTTTTTTCCCTTGGTATTGTTTATTTTCTACTCGCTCTTACCATTCCACCTCCTCATCTACAGAGCCCTGAGTCTTAAAGGGAGATATTCAACAGAGCAATCCCATTTAAGGGTGAAATCTCCAAGGTTTCTCACACTCTATACATCTTTCAGTTGTGGGTCTATGTATTTATTCTTATCTATAGCATGAAAAAATGTCTCTAATGTTGGTTGAGCAAGAAATTGATCTGAGTAGAATTCTAATAATAATCATTTAATAGCTGCATTCCTTTAACAGAACAAACAAGACTATAGCCAATACTATTGACTATTCTCCATAAAATGTTTTTAAAAATTATTTAGATGATACTATATCTCCCATCTTTTCAAATCTAAATATTACATTCTTAAGATTTCTGTGTTTACTTTTAACTCAGCTCTCAGTAAAATTGACTAAAAATTTCTACACACCTGCATTCCATTCACTTGCAAAATTGGCTTCTCTGACATTTTTAAAAGCAAATTTAGCATCTCTTCCATTAATTTCATCAGTAATTAATTTTTCTACTACTTCCTACTAATTTCATCAGTAATTCAGTATTCATTTTCATAATAAACAACTAAAACATACCCATTAAATGGAACAAAATTAAAACAGTAAATAAAAGTTTCCATACAAGGGAAAGCCTAGAACCAAATGGATTCACTGATAAATTCTACCAAATTTGTGATGAACAATTAATACCAGCAAATCTCAAACAATTCCATAAAATATGAAAATTAGAAATACCACCAAATTAATTTTACAAAGCCAGTATTATCTGTATACCATACCAGGATCAAGGCACTACATGAAGAGAAAGCTACAGAACAGATTTTTTTTTGTAAAAAGATGCAAAACTTCTTATTAAATTATTTGCAATCTCAACTTTAAAACATATTAAGATTATATATTATTTACATTGAATTTTTGAAGGAATGCAAGACTGATTTAATGTAAACTAATTAGTAAATGTAATTCGACAAATAGACCTAAAGACATGAGCCACATGATTACATTAACAGACACAGAAAAGACATCCAATACATTTCAATATTCTACACACAGTATAAATATCCTGAAGAAATTAACAATCAAAGGTGTAGGAGCTGATCAAAGCGTCTTGTTTATTGCATGGCTATCTGGGGTGGGGGGGAGGACCCGCCCCCCAATGGTTCTGTGCAGGTGCCTGGAGATTGGCGGGAAGCCTGAAGCATTGTGGGATGTTCCAGGTGTACGCTGGTGAGCTGGGCGGAGCTGGGGTCCAGGAAGACACACAGGAGCAGACAGCAGGGCACCAGGCTAGTTCAGGTGCTGTTTACCAAGACAAAGGATACCATACCACATCTGGCTCTCCATGGCTGGTCTTTGTATCAGCCATGCTGATGGGGGAGGGAAGTTACACAAAGGTACAAAATTGAATGTATAAAAATATAATCAACATTAAATAAGGTAAAACCAAAATGCTTTTTCTAGTGCCTGGACAGAGGTGGGTGTCCATTCTCAGTACTAAATTCATGTAAAGTGAAATGTCCCAGTCAGATCAGTAAGACAAAAGACATAAAGTAAATTAAAGCAAATAGGAAAGAATAAGCCAAAACATCCATTATGATATTATACAGACTATCTTAAAAACACTCTTAAATATACACTTTCATTAAAGTAACAGAATAAACACAATCTGAGGAGGTTTGGCAATTGATATCTGTTTGGGGAAGCTAGTCAAGTTTCAGAAGGCAGTCCTACATCTACCCATATGCACGTAGCACTAAAGAGATGCAATGGCTTTTAAAAACACATGAAATAGGCTGGGCAGTGGTGGTGCTGACCTTTAATCCAGGTACTTGAGATGCAGAAGCAGGTGGATTTCTGAGTTCGAGACCAGCCTGGTCTACAAAGTGAGTTCCAGGAAAGCCAGGGCTATACATAGAAACCCTGTCTCAAAAAAAGAAAGAAAGAAAGAAAGAAAGAAAGAAAGAAAGGAAGGAAGGAAGGAAGGAAGGAAGGAAGGAAGGAAGGAAGGAAGGAAGGAAGGAAGGAAAGAAGGAGAGAGAGTGTGTTTGAGAAAATACAACAGGAATTTGAGAAAAATTCACAGAAGATGGATTTGATTTAAATTGCATGAACATATGAAATTCTCAAAGAGCAAAAAAAATATTATTAATTTAAAAATTAGAAAATATTCAGCAGTGAGTTTGATTTTCTTGTTTGTTTTCTGTTTTGTTTTCATTTTGTATTCTAATGAGAAATTCACCACAAAATGTTAGTGCAAATAATCTGTTAACAATACAGGGGAACGCCGGGGCCAGGAGGTGGGAGCGGGTGGGTAGGGTAGCAGGGCCGGGAGGGGGGAGGATATAGGGAACTTCCTGGATAACACTTGAAATGTAAATGAAGAACATATCTAATAAAAGTTGAAAAAAAAAAAAAAAAAACAATGACATCAAAAAAATAACAAAATACCTGAGAATAACATAAACAAAATGGCTAAATATTTGTATAATGGCAATGTTCAGACACTAAAGAAAGCATTTACAGATAGTAGACCATGCAAAAAATTCTAATCTCAGGGTGCAGGATAAATACTGTGGGTGCCTCTGTCTTCCTTTGGCATTCTTCAGGCAAAGGTATAAGCAGTTATTATGTTAACTGAAATAAGCCAGCCTCAGAAAGACACTAGAGATTTTGCATATGCTGATAATACCAAGCTTGTGGGAGTAAACAAAAAATAACTGATCTGACTTAAGGCCCACTCCATAAGATGGAACCACTCTTAGAATATTTTGCAGGTAGTACAGCATTTTTAGATTTAAGTATTTGTGGCTGGCTTTATGTTTACATTTTCTCTATTGGGAGCATTCATAGTACCTTCTTGTAGGAAAGACTGGAATATAGGGATGGAGGCTCTGTAGGAACCAGCTCAACTTAAGCGTGCTCAGTGAGCTCTATAGGGGTTGTCTCAGCAATAGGACCTTGCTGTCTGCTTATTGAGAGCAACCTATTGTCCTGACTACAGCCTATGTTATTTGGGGATCCCCATAAGATCGCTTTGGCCAACATCTCAATTACATGTAATGCAGTACCATCAGTGCTCACTGGGAGCTTCATTTGGTTCCAGGAAATGTCCAGTAGAGAGAGACTCTGTCTCCTATTTGTAAGGCAATTTCATTTAGATTGTATTCATATATGTATTGATTTTAGGAAGTAACTACTGTACAGGGTTTCCATATTACCCTCTCAAATATCCATTAATTTTAGATGTCTCTTGCCATATTCTTTCCCTCAATTCATCTCCTCTTCCCTCTCCACTTGATCCTCCCATTTCCCTCCCCACAACATCTATCCATTATCTACTCTACTTCCTTATTTTAATAAGTTTTACCTGTACTATCTAGTACCTTACTTTATATCTACCTCTCAGGTTCTTCAGTTTATATTTTGGTTTTCATTAATGTAACAGTTAAAATTCACTTAGCGTATACATATGACATAGTTTTTCTTGACTTTCAATGAATAACAGTAGCCACATGAATAAAATTGGAAAGAGCTATCTAGAAAGTCAGAAGTGAGAGTGTGTGTGTGTGTGTGTGTGTGTGTGTATCTCAAGGAATTGGTGGAAACAAAATGAGGTTAGACCTTCTAGAATATGGATATATGAACTGAGAAAATCAAGAAGTGAACAAACCTGTGGGTTAGAACAATAGAAATGTAGCTTTGGATTGTAATACTGGGATACTGCACATCATAAATACTGTTCTTTTAAAGCATTTCTCATATCTCTTAACAGTTAAATTCTCCCTAAAATTCTCAAGAAGACAGTAAGATATAATCATTGTTATTGTTCAAGTAAATATGTGATTAAAATAAAAACTTATGTTAACTAACATTAAATTGAATTCATAAATTAATGTTTTTATGTTGAAGTTTGAGTTCGTAGTTTACATGGAAGATGGATTTCTAAAAGAGAAAATTCACAAAATCTCAAAAATAGTTTTTCAAAATTCATCATCTCCCCCTTGTTTCAATTTGCACTTAAGACTCAATTTACCTCTTTCTCACAATCATTTATCAGTTCAGGAAGTAGTTTGACATTCACCATCTATTTTCTTTATGAATTAAAAAGAAACATAAATAGTTGTTCAATTTGGGTTCTTCCTCTTGAACATGTAGAATTGATTATAAGCCTTTCATAATTCCTCTGTTGCAAATTATTGAATTTATATAAACAATGTGTAAAAAATCATGTCAATACACTTTGGAGTAATTTATATGAAGACTTACTTTGAATTTATTTCCCCAGTAAATAAAAACTAGGTCATAGAGATGAAAATAGTTCATGATTTTAAATGTTTTCATTTTAACATTAAATTATTATCATTTTCAAGAAAATATATAGAAAAGTGTAAGTTGCAAGGACCCCTAGTACTCATGAATTTGAATGTTTCAATCAATCTTTATTAGGCTCATGAAAGCCCAATTCTGGTGATACATACACTGACATAACATCATAACTGAAGTGTTTCCAAGGCATATATAGTGAGGGGAAAAATGTAGTGAAAATACTCACCACAGAAATTCAATTAAAAAAAATGTATCTACAGCACTATACTCCAGTCTTCCCTACTAGGGACCATTGCAACTGATACTTATTTCCAGGTCTTGTGTTGGTATACAGAGGACAAGAAATAAAATAAAATAAAAATCTAAAAAAATACTAGCCAGCACATTTGGATCCTTGTCAATTTAACAGACTAGTACATTACTACCAAATCATAATTGTTCTTTCTCTATTTATCCCTAAGAACTCATGTTAATATCATGATATAAAATATACTATAGCTTTTAAAGTCCAACACTTTCAATAATTCAAACACTTTAAAAGTTCAAATTCTCTTTTAAAAATGAAATTTCTTAACTATGTGTTTCTTTAAAATCCAAAACATTTTGTATACTTTCTAATCTCAATATGCACCAAGACACAAATGTAATAAAATCAAAGAAAGCAACCCAAAATCTAACAGTATAAATGTTCAGTAAGGCCATCATTGGGAAGAGAGGCCCCTTGGTACTGCAATCTTTATATGCCCCGATACAGGGGAACGCCAGGGCCAAGATGTTGGAGTGGGTGGGCAGGGGAGCAGGAAGGGGGAGGGGGGAGGGGACTTTCGGAATAGCATTTGAAATGTAAATTAAGAAAATATCTAATAAAAAAAATTGGATAAATAAATAAATAAATAAATAGCTTACCCCCCCCCCCCCCCCCAAAAAAAAAAAAGATGTCTGGTACTAACTCACTGAGCTCCAGAAGACTTGGGCATCTTGTCTTCTAGGCTCAAGTCAACTCCATCCTCACCCGCCACTGGCCTTGGTTGATATCACAAAGTATAGCTAATGTGCTGGGTATTCACAGCAAGGAAGGCTGCATATTGACCAAGTGCCACTTCTGACCCCTTCAGGAAAGTTAACCTTGTCATTTGATTCCAAGCTTCATCTTTTCTCTGGGACTTCTTTACTCCTGCAGATTTTATAGCAACTGAGGCTGGACCATTACCAGTGGACTATCTTGGAAAGTCACAGGGCCAACCTTCAGCTCTTTCCATGCCCACATTCTGCCTTTAAAGCCTGTATGACATCAAAACCTCTTACACATTGTCATATTCAGCTCCTATTATGAGACATGGCCTTGACCTCTTCTGGATGAAAGCTTCTGTGTGTTGACCCTGAATAAATGTTTTCGTCTTAGTAATGTTGGTCTTTAATTGATAACAATTAACTCTTTCATTTTGTTTTGTGTTTTTGAGACAGTTTCTCTGCTTAGACCTAGCTGTCCTGGAAACAGATAATTCATAAGGCCCTGCTAACCAGTATAAATTGTCCCAATAAAACAAAGTTTCTACTTCCACAGATTCATAATCTTAAATATCACAAGAAAAGTCCAAAGCAAGCCACATGAACAGCATGGAGTTCTGATAGTCTTTAATTCTCCGAACTTTCACATTCTGACTTCAGTTGTCTCTAACTCTCTAAACATTCCGGTGTTTAGGCTTTTATAATAGCTCATTAAGCTTTGATTGCTCACTCATCTTTTCTAGCCCCAAAGTCCAGCATTCCTTCATGCACACACACACACAAACACACACACACACACACACACACACACACACACAACTAGATAGATGATAGATAGGTAGGTAGATAGATAGATAGATAGATAGATAGATAGATAGATAGATAGATAGATAGGTAGATAGAAAGATAGATAAGTGTGTGGATGCATGGGTGGCTGGGTGGCTGGGCAGGTGGCTTGGTGGGTGGCTGGACAGACAGAATAAAAGGCAGACAGACAGACCACATGATCAGGTAACTCACACTCTCTGGTACTAGTTTCTGCTGTGGCTCATTTTATATTGCTGTGACAAAACACTAATAAAAACCAACTTGTGGAAAAAAGCATTTATTTCAGTCTCCTGGATCAATCAATAAAGAAAGCCAAAGCAGGACTCTGGATGCAGGAACTGAAGCAAAGAGAGAAATGCTGCTTACTATCTTGTTCCCCTTGCTTACTCAATTTGCTTTTTTATAGATGCTAAGACTGCCTGCAAAAGACTCTCATTGTCAACAGTAGGGTTATCCCTCCTGCATCAGTCACCAATCAAGAAAATCCCCACAGACTTGCCTTCCTGCAAATCTGATAGAGAAAAATTCCCAGTGGAGCTTCCTACTTCACAGGTGACTCTGGTTTGTGCAAAGCTGTAAAACAAATCAATACACCTGCCAAATATCATTTAATTCACCCTGTTTGACAGATTATGTTTAATTTCTAGGATATAGATCAGCATTGTAACTCTTGGTTGATGGGTTTTTTCTTTTAATGTATTTTTGGGACAGGTAAGATGGCTCAGCCATTAAAAGCTAGGTCACAACCCCCAAAATATTCTTTTGAAGTTTATTGTGTTTCAACAATTTAAATTCAGTTAGTGATAAAATGAACAGAAATTTTTACAAAGAAGCAAAATTGTTGCTTTGTTTCATAGAGGATGAGACATATATACAAACTTCATCCCTGCTTAATTTGTAGCTATATTCTCATATACATGTTATTTCTGATGCATTTACAAGACTTATTAATATGTTCCTGTATAGCTATTTCCGTGGAATTGAAACATCCAACACCTCAAAAGAAGAGAGGAACTAGGACTCTGGAAGTAAAGAAAATGTACAAGACTCACAATGGTATTCCTAAGCTTACGTAAACTATGGTTTGTTTAGACTCCCCACTGACCTAGGCGTCTTCAGTTTCTATAGGGAGCTTGAGAGATGCAGCCTTTGAGTCTTCCTTCATTCTACGGTGATATTTTCTAAGATATATGTGGCTATGAGTCACATATACACCTGTTAGTAACGTAAACTCATTGATTTCATGAAGTTGTATCTGGGTGGAAAATGTCTTTAGTCTACTATTACTGCCTCGTATGGTAGCAAGTTGATGTTTGTTCAAGTACCTCTGGAAAAGTCACATGACATTACACAATATATTTCATTAACTCAGACCTTACACAAATTATATAGTTTTTCTAAGTTCCATGACCCATTCCCCATTTTATACTAATTACATATTCTGAATGATCATTATGAGTTATCCCCTTCTACTGACACTTAGATGTCTAAAATTTCTACCTCTAAGTAGATCTTTGTTATAGACACAAAGTTATTGAACTCCAGGAATAAGCATTATTAATCTGACTTTGGTTTTGTTTTTGGGTTTTTGTTTTTGTTTTTTGTTTGTTTTTGTGTGTTTTTGAGACAGTGTTTCTCTGTGTAGTTCTGGCTGTCCTGGAAATCACTCTGTAGACCAGGCTGGCCTCAAACTCAGAAATCTGCCTGCCTCTGCCTCCCAAGTGCTGGGATTAAAGGATTGCACCACCACTGCCTGGCAGGATTTTATTTAATTGTATAATAAGTGTTATCATGGCAGTTGAAATTTCCAACTAAGGTATCTGTGGCATGGAGCAAATTGTTCAAACTTTGTTTTCCCCTCTCTGTCATTTTGCTCTTTTTTATTTCAATAACTTTTTTATTGGATATTTTATGTATTTACATATCAAATGTTATCCTCTTTCTGGTTTTCCATCCAGAAATCTTGTATCCCATCCACCCTTCCCCTGCTTTTATGAGGATACTGCCCCACCCACTCACTCCTGCCTCCCAACTCTGGTATTCCCCTACACTGGGGCATCAAGCCTTCACAAGACAAAGGGCCTCTCCTCTGACTGATGTCATACAAGGCCATCCTCTGCTACATATGCAGCTGGAGCCATGTGTATTCTTTGGTTGGAGGATTAGTCCCTGGGAGCTCTGGTGGTGCTGGTTGGTTCATATTATTGTTCTTCTTATGTAGTTGCAAACCCCTTCATCTCCTTTAGTCTTTTTTTTTTTTTTTAACTTCTCCATTAGGGATCCCATGCTCAGTCCAATAGTTGGCTGTGAGTATCTGCCTCTGTATTTGTTAGGCTCTGGCAGAGCCTCTCATGAGATAGCTATCTCAGGGTCCTGTGAGCAAGCATTTATTGGCATCCACAATAGTGTCTGGATTTGGTGTCTATATGGGATGGATCCTCAGGTGGAGAATTCTCTGGATGTCTTTTCCATCTGTCTCTGCTCTACACTTTGTCTCCATATTTCCTCCTTTGAATATTTTGTTCCCTCTTCTAAGAAGGACTGAAGCATCCACACTTTGATCTTCCTTTGTCTTGAGCTTCATATGGTCTGTGCTTGAGTGTTCTGAGCTTTTGAGCTAATATCCACTTATCAGTGAGTGCATACCATGTGCACTCATTGTGCATATCATTGTGACTGGGTTACCTCAGGATGACATTTTCTAGTTCCATACACTTACCTAATAATTTCAATGACATCATTGTTTTTAATAGCTGAGTCATACTCCATTGTGTAAATGTACCACATTATCTATATTCATTCTTGTTAAGGGACATCTGGGTTCTTTTCAGCTTCTGGCTATTATAAATAAGGCTGCTATGAACATAGTGGAGCATGTGTCCTTGTTATATGTTGGAGCATCTTTTGGGTATATGACCAGGAGTGATATAGCTGGGTCCATTTTTCTGAGGAACCAGCAGATTGTTTTCCACATTTTCTCTTCTAAACTTGAAGCTTTGTCCTTCAAAACATGTATCAGAAAAAAAAGACAAATTAACAAAACAAATTCCACTACATTTAAATTTAATCACATATAGTATATGAATAATGCAGTGTGGAGTGTGTACTGTCATTTCTGGGCCACGTATTGTAATCTAGTTTGCTAACAGCCGCTATTTGCACTTAAGCACAATGGCCACTAGAGTGCCACATGCATCAGTCCAAGCCTGTCACTGCTCACACAGCCTTCTATTGATGAGAAAAGCAGTTAATCTGATATATTTTTTTATCCATTTTTTATTAGATGTTTTTTTCATTTACATTTCAAATGTTATCCCAAAAGTCCCCTATACACTCCCCACCCTGGTCCTCAACACACCCACTTCTGCTTCCTGGCCTTGGAATTCCCCTGTACTAGGTCATATGATCTTCATAAGACCAAGAGCCTCGCCTCCCATTGATGCCCAAATAGGCCATCCTCTACTACATATGCAACTAGAGACACAGTTCTGTGGGGTACTGGTTAGTTCATATTGTTGATCTCCTGATAGATCTTTGAGACTGAGTCGAACACTTAATAAAGAAACTCAGTTAGTAGGAGGCAAGGTCCTTGGTCCTGGGAGCGCTTGATTCCCCATTGTAGGGGAATGCCAGGGGAGGGAGGCAGGTAGGTAGGAGTGGAATAGGAGAGGGGGTTCTGGAGGGGAAACCAGGAAAGTGGATAGCATTTGAAACATAAATACATAAAATATCCAATAAAAAAAGAAACACAAAGAATCATTTAAATCTTGAAATATGGATATCTGTAAATTTAAGTTTGTAAGCCTTTATTGGGCTAATTGCTGAAGATACATAGAGATGAAATTAACAAAAACTGGTATTGATTTTACCTTGTCATTATTTTAATATATATGTATTTATTTTAATACTTATATACATACATACACATCTCTTTGAAAGTTTTGTTAAGTTTTATTCATGAAAATTGAAGATGACTCTGGAAATGGACTTTGGGCACTTTTTCTATTAACATATATATTGTTCACTATTCACTAAGTACATTTTAAAAGAATATTTTCTTCTTGAATATTTTCTTCTTGCTAGTTTCTATTTTTTAAAGGCCAATCACCTTTCCATAACATTTTTTTCTTAGAATCTATTTGGAGGATCAGGCAGTGCTTCATCTCTGTGGATGGGATATCTACTATATATCTTTAAAATATATATAATATTCATCACTTAAAATATATGGCTACATAATTTTACTTCTTAGCATAAAGAGAACCATGTACCTGGTATCTGTGTATTAAATTATCTGAATTGTTTACTTAAACTTAATTTCAATAATGATTTATATGAAGTATCTCATTTCCCTCTTTAGATTTACAATATTAGAGTAAGGATATTTTTTACTTTAAACATAAAACAAATCACAGTACAGAGTTCATACTATATATTTTATCATTGATTAAAATTATATTCTAATTTAGATATGATTATCAAGAACAAATTATTGCACAGCTTTTTTCTTGTGGCATAATACTGGAATTTACAAAGTATTCCTGTGCAAAAAAAAATTATATTTCAACAAATTCTACAGTATCTTAATTGGAAGCATACCTCAACACAGCCACTAGTGTCACTTAACTTAAAATTAATTAAAGTAAGCTAAGTCTGATAAGACCAAGAACTAGCATTTTCATCAAAGTCAAATGAATAAAGAGATTAGAATCACTGAGCACCTACTTCTGTTGATGTGTAACAAAGCTTAGCACATAGAGGAAGATGCAACTATTTGGTGAGCAAAGTATGTTTAGGAAATCTTCAATAAAACTCAAGTCATGTTTCTTCAATCTTTGCCATTCAACATATAGTAAGTAGTGTTGGCTTCTGAGATAAAATTTATTATTTTCAGTTAAAAAAAACTGATTTCTCAATGACAACTTTCCTGTTGGAGTTACATGATACTGCAGGCAAATATGTAATTTCATCTCAGTTTATCCCCAGCCCCAAATCCTTTGTAAATACCCACAAGTTCATTCTGCCTATATCTATATTAAGTAATATCTTTTATTCTGTAACCCTGCATTTCCAAGAGAACTCAAAGTTCAGTTCATTTGTAATCCCTTTTGGAAATCTCAGATTATAAACAAACATGTGGTGGTATATTACTATAACAACATCTCTTACATTCAAAGATAACAGAACTTTTGCTGGACCTCACAGTCAGAGCTAATAATGAATGTTATGGTCACTTCTGACCTACTGTGCCCTCAGCCTCTTTGTTTAATTTACCTTTAATAGACCAATGTGACAACTAATCGTTCTTGCCTTGGATTTCCCTTGTAATAAACTTTTACAAACTCAGCTAACTTAGCTTCAATATTATTCACTCTCCCATGCCACTGACTTGGAAAGCAGTACATGTGTATATGCATTCGATGCTAATTAAGGGGAAAAAACAGCAAATAAATGTGAAGAAAACTTATGTAATAAATATTTTCCACCAATGCTAGAAACAGAATTTGAATGTTAGTTGATGGTGTTCTTTTTCCAGTTTTTTTTTCAACTTTTATTAGATATTTTCTTCATTTACATTTCATGTGTTATCCAGAAAGTTCAGTTTTGTTAGTTGTCTGGATAAGTTGGAGTCAATTAACATGAGTGACTTGATCCCTCTTGAAACTCTGTTAAAGATATCTGTTAATTATCTCTCATTCTTTTCCAATATTGTACTTTCTTTGTTTTAAACAAATGCATAATAAAATCCATTTGTAGGGACAATACAAGACAGTACACTTAAATACCAGACAGGCACAGATCAGATACTTGCAAAAGACAGATAATTGATAAAGCAAATTCATGAGCTACAGAAAAGCTGGATAAAGAGAAGATGCAGGGACAGAGTAGAGAAATCACATCTTGACTCACTGTTGGTCAAATTATTTCAAGGAGTAGTGGCTTTAATATTTTTTGTTGAAGCAAGATTGGTACATTTTGAATAATTTGAAGTTATTGCTAATGTATTTTTAAATTAATTCTCTTTAGACACCTGCAGAACTTTTAAAGAAAATGAGTGCAATAAGAACATTGTCGTAATTAATTATCTTATTTTACAGTTAGTCTTCTTTTCCCAATTGTTTGGCTCCTGCATATCAATCAACTGAGCACACTATCCATTTATTAGATGAATATCTGGAAGTATTAATGTATATTTACAAGGATTGCTCAATGAGTATTTACTATGAACTCATATCCTTCTAGACTCAAGAAATTAAGGAATGAACACAAATCTTCCTACTTCTTAGAGCTACCGGAATGTATTCATAAATATCATAAATAAATAACAACTTTGAGTATGAATTATAATTCTGGGGTCACACTATGGAAATTTTAAATAGGCAGAAAGAATAGAGTAATGGCAAGTTATGTGAAAAAGATTCTGTGGAGAGTTAACTCATTAAATATTTGTGTGCAAGAGGACAGAGGACAGAGAAAAAAGAATGAGAGAAATCAAAGAACCATAAGACAAAGAATACAGCAGAGTAAAGAGCAAGGAAACATCACCAGAAACTAGGAAAGGGGTGTAAAGGGAAGAGGCTGGGCAGGAGAGTGTACCATCCTTGAGTTTTTGTGTCTCAGATCCCATCAGTTCACAGGACTTTGCAGAGTAATTACTCAATAGTAATGCAAGCTAGGTACTGGGGGCAAGCAAATTTGTGTTTGAACTTCATCTTTAATTTGTTTAATGACCTAGAGCAGATTTTGTAGCCCGAGGCTTCATGCCTTTGATCAACACTGCTACATTTGCCTTGAAGATATTAATAAGACTAGATACTAAGTCAAAGGGAGAATTATTATAGAAAAATATTATCCATATAAGGGATAACTAATTGAAAAGTTTTCTTTTTTGCAATAATTGACAATAAAATATTTAATATTACTCAAAAATCAGTTAAGGTTGTTGAGATTTTTTTTAACAAATAAAACTGAAAAATCTAGTGTTCTGCACTGAAAATTAGCTATAAGAGATCTGTCTCTTCTTCACAAGAAAGTTGAGCTGTCCCCACTCTTACTTAGACTCCAGTTTACTTACACATTTGATGTGGACTAAATTCTGCTGTGACACTATTGTGACCATTCTTTAGGTATTCTTTCAACTGATTTCATATTACTAAAAAGTTGAACAGGCTGAAAGAGAAGGCTAAGCATGTAAGGAAACTTGCTCACCATGCCTGAGGACTTGAATAATGAGATATAATGAAGAATATCACATACACAAATTGTCTACTGATGTCCACTTGCACACATGTACACATGTGCATAGTGCAAACATGCATGCACTCAGATAAACAAATAAATATAAACTTTTGTAAATTCTTTAAAATATATAGCTCAAAATATCAAAATCATTACTCTTTGGCCCTTTAACAAAACTTTTGTTGAATGCAAATGAAAGCAGTTATACAAAGACTAATAATGTGAAATTTTGCATGCCAATACTTATGATTTTCATATATCATTCACAGTGGATTTCTTAATCAATTTTAATATTCTATTCATTGTTACCCTATTTTATGCAGGATTAGATTTATTGAACACAAGTTACAGGAATGATTTACAGCCCCACATTAGTAGGATAAAATATGCATATGGATCAAAATATATTTAAACAACAAAATATGTACAAAATGAATGTCATGTCAGAATTTAATTAATCATGAAGGAATTTATGTGAGATTTCCTAAGCTAGGGTGGTTCTTAAGCCATTATTATTATACTTTTGTACACTCAATACAGTAAATAATAAAATATAAAAATCTAAATTACTAATGGGAACTTAAAATGCTAAGCATCAATTTTGTTGGTGGATAATATGTATATATGTGATTAATTTTTAGTGATGTACATAAAATTATTGGTTTTTTGTTCATTTTATGTGACCTGAAATAGTTTCACTGTGTTTATTAAAATATCAAATCTGTTATTTGTCCAAAAATGCTTAGATTTATTTATTTAGTTATTTAGTTATTTAGTTATTTAGTTATTTGAGACAATCAGATAAAGACATGACTGTTGGTATTTAATCTAAAACATATAGTTTGTACAATTAATACAAAGTTATCAAAATGAATTCATTAAGGCATATCTTTTCCTCTCTACAGGGTTGTTCCTAGGAATTACTTTTTCAGAAGTCTATTAGACACTAAAAAGCAGAATGTATGGGAGGGATAGAAATGCTTAATCCAGAGAGTTAAATGGGTGCTCTACTGGAGCAACCACACTGCTAGAAAAGTCATCACTCCACTAAGAACTGTTAATTTGGCCAAGTTAAAGACAGGATATCACGTAATTTGTACTGCTGATATATGCCACAATGTATGAGATTTTATTTCTGCACTTTGTATATATCAGGTGAAGTGGTTCACATACACATTTTCTGTATCTGACATTTTCTGCTGCACTAAAATAGACTACATTTAACAATAGTTCCAAACAAGTACATATATGTTTGTGTTTCTGTGTATATGCATGAATGTGTGTACATACATGTGTGTGTGTGTGTGTGTGTGTGTGTGTGATTTAACAACATCTCTGATACACTTAATACATGTTTCTAGCTATCAAAATCTCTGTGGTATAATGCACCTCAGCCTTTCCATGATAAAATACTCCAACTAATGGTAAACTTATCACTTCATTGATTAATTCTGGGAGAAATTAAATTGATTTATAGTCACCACCTACAATAGGATAGACTATATATATGTTCATGATGACTTGAGCATTAGATGGGATGTATACATGTCAATTTATTATATGGTACCTTATAAAGTTTAAAATATAATGAAGAACAAACAAGAATAATTAGAATTATTATAATCAATTAATAAGGTATGGATGATATATTAAGAAAACTTCTTGACAAGTTTGAAAACTTTAATTCTTTCTTTGTTCCTGGCCCACACTTCATCCAAGTGAAGTCAGTTCTCTCATTGAGATACTGAAATTTACAATGAAGAGCAAAGATGAAGATGCTGTATTTTCTTATTGTTGATGAAATTACTTCCTCATCCATTAAATAATGTGAACTTAAAGTCCCACCAAATAATTATTTTTAACATTTGCAGAGATTTGATCTTTCAGTTTTGAAGTATAAAATCATCACTTGAGTCAAGTATCAGAAGCTAGATGAATAATTAAAGTATTAATTACACTACCATAACTATTAATACTATCAAACAGAAGTATATTAAACCCATCTAATTCTATTTTCTTGAGGTTATTTTATGTAATAAAAAATTTCACATTCCAACAAATTCATGAATGACTCTTTAGTCGACAGAATATATGATAGAAGGATTCTATAGGCTTCAGGTCTGCAGATGGGAGAAAGCTGTCCATTTACAGAATATGAAAGATAGAGACAGGAAGACAATGGGAGCCTATAGACTTCTCAAAGTGTAAAGACTTGGTATCTGGAAGAACTTCCTTAAGCTCTGTTTGTTAAAATTCTTGTAGTTCCCAATAGAGACAAGCTATGGACAAACTTTTAGAAAAATGTCCTTTGGGTGACATTACAAGTTTCAAGTATAGCATCTGTTTAATCCAAATGACTTTTCAATTATATAAATAACATAAAATATATGAAGAGATATTTACTTATATTTTAGCAAAATATATCTTTATGTATTTTTAAATGAATTTCAGCCTTTTTGATCTCATGAGGTTCTAGTTTTCTTAGCAGTTCAAGTGATCATTTTTGTATATTAATTTGTAATGTAAACTTCAGTTGCCAAATTTTATATTTTTGTGTGTTTTGATGAAAACTATTTTGAATTTATAGAATAATTTAAAGGGAATACCATTATTTTATAATTATAAAACAAAGACATCTTAAGAAACTCCATGCCCTTTTATATAAAACATATATAAAATGAGCATTTATGAATATCTAATATCATGTGTATCTTAAGGCAGAGAGACCAGCACAGAATATAGTGGAGAAATAATGGAAATTTTCTAGCTAAGGGGGAAGAAAGTATCTATTTTGGACAGTTTATGTCAACTTGACACAAGATAAGTCATCTGAGAGGGAGAAAGCTCAGTCAAGAAAATTCCTCCAAAGATCATGTTGTATGTGAGCCTGTAGAGCATTTTCTTAATTAGTGATCTATGATAGAGGGCATGCCCACTGTGTGTGGTGTTATTCCTGGGATTGGGGGTCCTGGGTTCTATAAGAAATCAGGTGGGCAAGCTATGAGTATTAAGAGGTATCAGTTCCTGTCTCATGGTCCCTGCCCTGTTTGAGTTATTGTCCTGAATTCCTTTGATGAGGAGCAGTGTAGAAGTATAAACTGAAGAAACTCGTTCCTCCCCAAGTCGTTCTTCATAAAAAAAAGAAAAAAAAAAACTACCTCAAGAATCATAGAGGATGAAATATTGGTTTCCATGTTCTATGACTCAAGTACATGGTAACTTGAGGAATAAGTTTTATTGTCACATTCTGCAGGGTAAAAAGGGTATTGAAAGTAGCACTGAATAGGACCTCACTGATCAACAAGTGAGGCCAATCATGCTGCTTGTCCATTACAACATAACTCCACTTGAATTACACACTCCTCCTCCCAGGGATCTGTGATGTTTTCTGAAAAGGCATGGAAAAATATTCCTCAGTGCAAGAAGATGAATAACTTCAAGTAAAGAGTGAATTCTGAGACACAGCAGAGTGGATTCACAAATGAATTCAGTGTGTTTTTTAGGAAGACAAGAAGGAGTTAAAGCTAGAATAAAACACCCAGAATTGAGGGAAGAGACAGAGATAAAGGCCCAACTCTATCTAAGGAGTGGTAGCTCCTGGAAGCTTTATTTAAGGCTATGCACACATGGAGGCTGCATAGTATATGGACAGGACAAATTGGACTTGGATTTGATAAGTCTTTTTTAAAAGTCATAAAATTTATTGAAAAGGAAGGGAGGGTTGATTTGGAAGGAGCTGGGGAAGTGGAGTAAATATAACTACATATATATGAAATTTAAAATGATTTTATATAATACTTTTTCAAATAAAAATATAAATTATATTTATATAATGTACATTAAATTCTTATTATTGAACTTCAATGAAAATAAGAGTGTATAATAGCATCACATTATTTATAGTCCTGTTTGTACTCTAACATTAAAATACAATATTATTGCAGCTTTACAGTATTTTGTAGGGAAAACATAGAGATGAATGTAAGATTTTATAAATCACAGGCTCAATATTTTGTTGTTAGTGTCATAGCACTCACTGGGCAAATGCACTCAAAATGTTTGGCTTATACTAAAATAAAGCACATTTTACTAGTCAAAGACTATTCGGGGAGTATTCACAATACAAACGTCCCGTATCTTCAGAGAGTGCTCACCTCTAGTGAGCATATACGATATGAATCAAACCCCTCCACTGGAGGAGTCTCACAACTTCAGGGTCACCGGATATACTGACATTACATTTTAAATGTTATTAATTGTCTAATTGCGCACTGGCAATTCGAGGCTTCATTATGAATAATGAAACATTTTCATCCTTTAGGGGATCCCAAGGGTTTAGATATAACCTCCTAGTAGCCAGGAATACAGTATAAAGTTTCTTTGGCTAAAGACCAACTTATCTACTATGTAATCTGTGCTCCATAAATCTTAGTTATCACTTAAAATGTTTAAATTTGTATGACATAGTCATATTTCTAAATATTTATTAGTTAAACTGACTCCCTTTGGCTAAATCATTTTAATCTTACTTTCTTATTTTGTCAACTCATATAGAGAGAGCCTGATATAAATATGATCAGGAAAATGGATGAGAGGAGTCCTGAGAAAGTCGAACAACTTGCAACAAAAGGAAAGCATGAAAATAAACAATGTTGTCAAAAGCAATTATTTCAAGGAATGAATCAGAGCACAGTGACAGCCAAACAAGAAGAATGCATTTCCTTAAGCTAGCACAGAGTCCAGCGAGAGCGATCATGACTCTCTGGGTTTTTCCATTAATTCCCCTGTTACTCACCAGGTAAAAACCCAGTTTCACCAGAGGCATATGAAACTTTCTGTGAAAATCAGCAACTTTACTGCAGCAAGTATTGATTTGTTTCCAGGGAACTGATAACATTTGTGAATTTAAAATAGGAACAGAAGAAAAATAGAAAAAGAAAGTCAAATTTACAGACAGAAGTTTTTGTCTCAGTTTAGGCAAATGGTAGATTTAGAGAGAATTTTAACACAGAAACTGAGGAGTTGAGGGAAATCTGTAAATGCAGACATCATAAACTTCCCCACTAAATATTGAACAGCTAAATAGAATAAGACAATATCAAATTGCTACACAAGAAATAAAACAATTCATTCTTCAGAACACATACTTCATGGGGCAATAAATGAGAGTCATATTGACTTACAGTGGCTTACAAGTACAATCATTTACCCAGAGAAACTTATATTTACACACACACACACACACACACACACACACACACACACACACACACATTCACACACACACTCACATACCAAAGACCTATGTGAAACTGACCTATTAGAAAACATACAAGTTGGATCAATACATCTGAACTGTGCTATTGCACACTATGAAAGAGATTGTGTCAGAGCAATTTTGGAAGAAAGCTTCAAATGTAGCTTTTTCTGAGTTACCACTCATGTTGAGTGTGACTTTTTGGTAATACAGTTCTTGATTAACTCAAGTTCCCATAAGTAATTTTGCACTCAACCTTAGTAAGTAAACATATAAGCTTGTTAGTTCACCAAGATGTCTCTCTGGAATTGTTTGTTTGGTAGGTTACTGGTCTCTAACTTCATGATAAATGGTAATATGTCCCTCAAAGTCTCACACAATGTATTAGAGTGAGCGTTAATGTCTCATATTTCTTTTTTATTAGATATTTTCTTTATTTACATTGCAAATACTATCCCAAAAGTTCTCTGTACCCTCCCCACGCCCTGCTCCCATAGCCACTCCCACTTCTTGGCCTTGTCGTTCTCCTGTACTGGGGCATATAAAGTTTGCAAGACCAAGGGGCTTCTCTTCCCAATGATGCCTGACAGGGCCATATGCAGTTAGAGACACAAGCTACATATGCAGTTAGAGACACAAGCTCTGGGGGTACCAGGTAGTTCATATTGTTGTTCCACCTATGGGGTTGCAGACACCTTCAGCTCCTTGGGTACTTTTCTAGAACCTCCATTGGAGGACCCCTGTTCCATTGAGATAGCTTCATGTAAGACAGCTATATCAGGGTCCTTTCAGCGAAATCTTGCTGGCATAAGCAATAGTGTCTGGGTTAGGTAGTGAATTGAGGATGGATCCCCAGGTGGGGTAGTCTCTGGATGGTCCATCCTTTCATCTTAGCTCCAAACTTTGTCTCTTTTACTCCTTCCATAGGTGTTTTGTTCCATATTCTGACGAGGAATGAAGTATCCACACATTGGTCTTCCTTCTTAATTTTCTTATGTTTTGCAAATTGTATCTTGTGTATTCTAAGTTTCTGACCTAATATCCACTTATCCATGAGTGCAAATCAAGTGACTTCTTTTGTGATTGGGTTACCTCCTCAGGATGATATCCTCCAGATACATCCATTTGCCTAAAAACTTCATAAATCCATTGTTTTTAATAGCTTAGAACTCCATTGTGTAAATGTACCAATTTTTTTGTATCCATTCCTCTGTTGAGGGACATCTGGGTTCTTTACAGCTTCTGGCTATTATAAATAAGGCTGCTGTGAACATAGTGGAGCATGTGTCCTTTTTATCAGTTTGAATATCTCCTGGATATATGCCCAGGAGAGGTATTGCTGGATCTTCCAGTACTACTATGTCAAATTTTCTGAGGAACCACCAGACTGATTTCCAGAGTGGTTGTACCAGCATGCAATCCCACCAGAAATGGAGGAGTGTTCCTCTTTCTCCACATCCTCACCAGCACATGCTGTAACCTAATTTTTTTTATCTTAGCCATTCTGATCTCAGCATTGTTTTGATTTGCATTTCCCTGATGATTAAGATGTTGAACATTTCTCAGGTGCTTCTCAGCTCTTTGGTATTCCTCAGTTGAGAATACTTTGTTTAGCCCTGCACCCCATTTTTAATGGGCTTATTTGAGTTTCTGGAATCCAGCTTCTTGAGCTCTTTGTATATATTGGATAATAGTCCCCTATCAGATTTAGGATTGGTTAAAAAAAAAAAAAATCCCAATCTGTTGGTGGCCTTTTTTGTCTTCTTGACATTGTCTTTTGCCTTACAGAAGCTTTGAAATTTTATGAGGTTCCATTTGTTAATTCTTGATCTTAAAGCACAAGCCATTGCTGTTCTGTTTGGGAATTTTTTCCCTGTGCCCATATCTTCAAGGCTTTCCCCCACTTACTCCTCTATAAATTTCAGTGTCTCTGGTTTTATGTGGAGTTCTTTGACCCACTTAGATTGAGCTTTGTACAAGGAGAAAAGAATGGATCAATTAGAATGATAATAAATACATGATAACCACCATCTGTGCCAGCACCATTTGTTGAAAATGCTGTCTTTTTTCCATTGGATTGTTTTAGCTCCCTTAACAAAGATCAAGTGACCATAGGTGTGTGGATTCATTTCTGGGTCTTCAATTCTATTCCATTGATCTACATGTCTGTTGCTGTACCTGTACCATGCAGTTTTTATCACAATTATTCTGTAGTACAGCTTGAGGTCAGGCATGGTGATTCCACCAGAGGTTCTTTTATTGTTGAGAATAGTCTTTGCTACCCTAAGGGGTTTTTTGTTGTTGTTGTTGTTGTTGTTGTTTTTGTTTTTGTTTTGTTTTGTTTTGTTTTTATTCCAGATGAATTTTCAAAATGCTCTTTCTAGGAAAATGAAGAACTGAGTTGAAATTTTGTTGCAGATTGCATTGAATCTGTAGCTTGCTTTTGGCAGGATACCTATGTTCACTATATTAATCTTGCCAATCCATGAGCATGGGAGATCTTTCCATCTTCTGAGATCTTCTTCAATTTCTTTCTTCAGATTCTTTAAGTTCTTATCATACAGATTTTTCTCTTCCTTAGTTAGAGTCACACTGAGGTATTTTATATTATTTGTGACTATTGTGAAGGGTGTTATATCCCTAATTTCTTTCTCAGTCCATTTATCCTTTGTGTAGCAAAAGGCTGTTGATTTGTTTGAGTAAATTTTATATCCAGCTATTGCACTAAAGGTGTTTATAATGTTTAGGAGTTCTCTGGTGGAATTTTAAGGTCACATGTATATACTATCATATCATCTGGAAATAGTGATACTTTGACTTCTTCCTTTCCAAATTGTATCCCTTTGATCTCCTTTTGTTGTTGAATTGTTCTGGCTAGGACTTCAAGTACTATATTAAAAATGTTGGGAGAAAATGGGCAGCCTTGTCTTGTCCCTGATTTTAGTGGGATTGCTTTAAGTTTCTCTCCATTTAGTTTGATGTTGGCTACTGGGTTGCAGTATATTGCTTTTATTACACTTAGATATGGGTCTTGAATTCATGATCTTTCCATGAGTTTCATCATGAAGGGTTGTGGGATTTTTTCAAATGCTTTCTACACATCCAATGAGATGATCATGTGTTTTATTTTGTCTTTGAGTTTGTTTATATAATGGATTACGTTGATGGATTTCCGTATATTAAACCATCCCTGCATCCCTGGGATGAAGCCTTCTTGGTCAGGATGGGGTTTGGATGGGTTTTTGGATTCGGTTTGCGAGGACTTTATTGAGTATTTTTGCATCGATATTCATAAGGGAAATTGGTCTGAAGTTCTCTTTCTTTGTTGGATCTTTCTGTGGTTTAGGTATCAGAGTAATTGTGGCTTCATAGAATGAATTGGGTAGAGTACCTTCTGTTTTTATTTTGTGGAATATTTTGAGGAGTATTGGAATTAGGTTTTCTTTGAAGGTGGGATAGAACTCTGCAGTAAACCCATCTGGTCCCTGGACTTTTGTGGTTGGGATTGATGACTGCTTCTACTTCTTTAGGAGAAATAGGCCTGTTTAGATCATTAATCTGATCCTGGTTTAACTTTAGTACCTGGTATCTGTCTAGGAAGTTGTCCATTTCATCCAGGTTTTCTAGTTTTTGTTTTGTTTTGTTTTGTTTTTTGTTTTTTTGTTTTTTTGGTATAGCTTTTTGTATTAGGATCTAATGATGTTTTTTATATCCTCAGGTTCAATTGTTATGTCTTCTTTTTCATTTCTGATTTTGTTAATTAGAATACCGTCCCTGTGCCCTCTAGTTAGTATGGCTAAGGGTTTATTTATCTTGTTGACTTTCTCAAAGAACCAGCTCCTCATTTGGCTGATTCTTTGAATAGTTCTTTTCGTTTCCACTTGGTTGATTTCACCCCTGAGTTTGATTACTTCCTGTCGTCTTCTACTGTTGGATGAATTTGCTTCCTTTAGTTCTAGAGCTTCTAGGTATGCTGTCAGGCTGCTAGTTTGTGCTCTAACTAGTTTGTTTTGGGAGGCAATAAGGGCTATGAGTTTTTCAATTTGTACTGCCTTCATTGTGTCCCATAAGTTTGGGTCTGTTGTGGCTTCATTTTCATTAAACTCTAGAAAGTCTTTAATTTCTTTCTTTATACCATCCTTGAACAAGGAATCATTGAATAGAGTGTTGCTCATTTTCCATGTGAATGCTGGCTTTCTATTATTTATGTTGCTATTGAAGATCAGCCTTAGTCCATGGTGGTCAGATAAGATGCACGAGATAATTTCAATAGTTTTGTATCTGTGGAGGCCTGTTTTGTGACCAATTATATGGTCAATTTTGGAGGAGGTACCATGTGGTGCTGAGAAGATGGTATATCCTTTTGTTTTAGGATAAAATGTTCTGTAGATATATATTAAATCCATTTTTTTCATAACTTGTTAGTGTTCATGTGTCTCATTTTAGTTTCTATTTCCAGGATATGTCCATTGGTGAGAATGGGGTGTTGAATTCTCCCACTATTATTGAGTAAGGTACAATGTGTGCTTGGAGATTTACTAAAGTTTTTTTTTTAATGAATGTGGCTGCCCTTGCATTTGAATCATAGATATTCAGAATTGAGAGTTCATCTTGGTAGATTTTACCTTTGATGAGTATGAAGTGCTCCTCCTTGTCTTTTTTGATAACTTTGTCTTGGAAGTCTATTTTAGTCAATATTAGAATGGCTACTCCAGCTTTTTTCTTAGGACCATTTTCTTTGTTAATTGTTTTCCATCTTTCACTCTGAGGTAGTGTCTGTCTTTTTCCCTGAGGTGGATTTACTGTAAGCAGCAAAATGTTGGGTCCTGTTTGTGTAGCCAGTCTGTGTTGTTCAGTTTCCAGGTGAATGTTAGCTTTCTATTTTTTATGCTGTTATTAAAGGTCAATCTTAGTCCATGTTGATCTGATACTATGCATGGGATAATTTCAATATTTTTGTATATGTTGAGGCCTGTTTTGTGACCGATAATATGGTCAATATTGGAGGTGGTATCATGTGGTGCTGAGAAGAAGATATATCCTTTTGTTTTAGGATAAAATGTTCTGTAGATATCTGTTAAATCCATTTGTTTCATAACTTTTGCTAGTGTCCATGTGTCTCTGTTTAGTTTCTGTTTGCACGATCTGTCCATTAATGAGAGTGTGGTGTTGAAGTCTCCCACAATTTTTGCTTGAGGTACAATGTGTGCTTTGAGATTTACTAAAGGTATTTTTTCTTTTCTTTTCTTTTTATTAGATATTTTCTTAATTTACATTTTGAGTGCTATCCAGAAAGTTCCCTATACACTCTCCCTGCCCTGCTCTCCTACCCACCCACTCCCACTTCTTGGCCCTGGCGTTCCTCTGTATTAGGGCATATGAAGTTTGCAATACCAAGGGGCCTCTCTTCACAATGATGGCCAAGTAATCCATCTTCTGCTACATATGCAGCTAGAGTCACAAGCTCTGGGGGTTCTAGTTAGTTCATATTGTTGTTCCTCTTTTAGGGTTGCAGACTCCTTCAGCTCCTTTGGACTTTCTCTAGCTTCTCCACTGGGGGCCCTGTGTACCATCATATAGATGACTGTGAGTAACCACTTCTGTATTTGCCAGGCACTGGCATAGCCTCATAAGTTTGGAACTAAGATGAAAGGATGGACTATCCAAAGGTTAAGCTTTCCAATACCTGACAGTCCTTTACTCAATAGCTGAAAAATCTACACAAAGGCAATTCCTCTATGCACTGATGAACCTCCCCTTCCTCTCTCTTCCTCCAACACTCCTTCTTCCTTGAATTTCTCTCCCTTGATCTCTTCTTATGTCCTTCTTTAGTGTGTATCTTTTTTTCCAATTTTTATTAGATATTTTCTTCATTTACATTTCAAATGTTATCCCAAAAGTCCCCTATACTCTCCCCCATCCCCCGCCTGCTCCCCTACCCATCTACTCCCACATCTTGGCCCGGGCATTCCCCTGTACTTGGGCATATAAAGTTCGCATGACCAAGGGACCTCTCTTCCCAATGATGGCCAACTAGGCCATATTCTGTTATATATGCAGCTAGAGACATGAGCTCTGGGGGTACTAGTTAGTTCATGTTATTCTTCCACCTATAGGGTTGAAGACCCCTTCAGCTCCTTGGGTACTTTCTCTAGCTACTCCCTTGGGAAACCTGTGTTCCATCTAATAGCTGAATGTGAGCATCCACTTAGGTGTTTGCCAGGCATTGGTATAGCCTTACATGAGACAGCTATAACAGGGCCCTTTCATCAATATTTTGCTTGTTTATGCAATAGTGTCTGCTTTTGGTATCTGATTATGGGATGGATCCCTGGCTGCAGGAGTCACTGGTTGGTCCATCCTTTAGGTTTAGCTCCACAATTGATCTCTGTAACGTCTTCAATTTGTGCTTCGTTCTTAATTCTAAGACAGAGCGAAGTGTCCACATTTGATCTTCATTCTTCTTGAGTATCATGTGTTTATCCAATTGTATCTTGGGTAATCAGAGTTTCTGGCATAATATCCACTTATCAGTGAGTACATGTTATGTGAGTTCTTTTGTGATTGGGTTACCTCACTCAGGATGATACCCTCCAGATCCATCCATTTGCCTAGGAATTTCATAAATTCATTGATTTTAATAGCTATGTAGTACTCCATTGTGTAAATGTACCAAATTTTATGTATCCATTCTTCTGCTGAGGGACACCTGGGTTGTTTCCAGCTTCTGGCTATTATAAATAAGGCTGCTATGAACACAGTGGAGCATGTATCTTTATTACCAGTTGGAACATCTTCTGGATATATGCCCAGGAGAGGTATGGGGATTGCATTGAATCTGTAGATTGCTTTAGGCAAGATAGCCATTTTTACTATATTGATCCTGCCAATCCATGAACATGTTAGATCTTTCTATCTTCTGAGATCTTCTTCAATTTCTTTCTTCTGAGACTTGAAGTTCTTGTCATACAGATCTTTCACTTCCTTAGTTAGACTCACACCAAGATACTTTATAATGTTTGTCACTATTGTGAAGGGTGTTGTTTCCCTAATTTCTTTCTCAGTCCATTTATCCTTTGTACAGAGAAAGGCCATTGATTTGTTAGAGTTAATTTTATATCCAGCTTCTTCACTGAAGCTGTTTATCAGGTGTAGGAGTTCTCTGGTGGAGTTTTTATGGTCACATATATATCCAATTTGTATCCCCTTGACCTCCTTTTGTTGTCAAATTGCTCTGGCTAGGATTTCAAGTACTCTATTGAGTAGGTAGGGAGAAAGAGTGTAGCCTTGTCTAGTCCCTGATTTTAGTGGGATTGTTTCCAGCTTTTATCCATTCAGTTTGATGTTGGCTACTGGTTTGCTGTAGATTGCTTTTATTATGGTTAGGTATGGGCCTTGAATTCCTGATCTTTCCAAGACTTTTATCATGAATGGGTGTTGGATTTTATCAAATGCTTTCTCAGCATCTAAGGAGATGATCATGTGATTTTTATCTTTGAGTTTGTTTATATAGTGTATTACGTTGATGGATTTTCGTATATTAAACCATCCCTGCATCCCTGGGATAAAACCTACTTGGTCATGATGGATGATCATTTTGATGTGTTCCTGGATTCAGTTCGTGAGAATTTTATTGAGTATTTTTGCATCGATATTCATAAGGGACATTGGTCTGAAGTTCTTTATCATTGTTGTGTCTTTATGTGGTTTAGGTATCAGAGTAATTGTGACTTCATAGAATGAATTGGGTAGCATACTTTCAGTTTCTATTTTGTTGAATAGTTTGAGAAGAACTGGAATTAGGTCTTCTTTGAAGGTCTGATAGAACTCTGTGCTAAACCCACCTGGTCCTGGGCTTTTTTTTTTTTTTTTTTGGTTGGGAGACTATAAATGATGGCTTGTAATAGGACTGTTTAGGTCATTAATCTGATCCTGATTTAACTTTGGTACTTGGTATCTCTCTAGAAATTTGTCCATTTCATCCAGATTTTCCAAATTTTTTTTTTTTTGATTATAGCCTTTTTTAGAAGGATCTGATGGTGTTTTGGATTTCCTCAGGGTCTGTTGTTATATCTCCCTTGTTATTTTGATTTTGTTAATTATGATGCTATTCCTATGTCCTCTAGTGAGTCTGGTTAAGGGTTTATCTATCCTGTTGATGTTCTCAAAGAACCAGCTCCTGGTTTGATTGATTCTCTGAATAGTTCTTTTTGTTTCCACATGGTTGATTTCACCCCTGAGTTTGATTATTTCCTGCCATCTACTCCTCTTGGGTGAATTTGTTTCCATTTGTTCTAGAGCTTTTAGGTGTGTGGTCAAGCTGCTAGTTGTATGCTCTCTCCAGTTTCTTTTTGGACGAACTCAGAGCTATGAGTTTACCTCTTAGGAATGCTTTCATTGTGTCCCATAAGTTTGGGTATGTTGTGGCTTCATTTTTATTAAACTCTAGAAAGTCTTTGATTTCTTTCTTTATTTCTTTCTTGACCAAGGTATCCTTGAGTAGAGTGTTGTTCAGTTTCCATGTGAATGTTGGCATTATGTTATTTATGTTGTTATTAAAGATCAGCCTTAGTCCATGGTGATCTGATAGGATGCATGGGATAATTTCATATTTTTGTATCTGTTGAGGCCTGTTTAGTGGCCAATTATATGGTCAATTTTGGAGAAGGTGCCATGAGGTGCTGAGAAGGTATATCCCTTTGGTTTTAGGATAAAATGTTCTGTAGATATCTGTTAAATCAATTTATTTCATACCTTCTGTTAGTTTCACTGTGTCTTTGTTTAGTTTCTGTTTCTAGGATCTGTCCATTAATGAGAGTGGGGTGTTGAAGTCTCCCACTATTATTGTGTAAGGTGCAATGTGTGCTTTGAGCTTTATTAAAGTTTTTTTTTTTCTTTTTTTTTTTTAATGAATGTGGCTGCCCTTGCATTTGGAGCATAGATATTCAGAATTGAGGCTTCCTCTTGGAAGATTTTACACTTAATGAATATGAAGTGTCCCTCTTTTTCCTTTTTGATAATTTTTGGTTGAAAATCAATTTTATTTGATATTACAATGGCAACTCCAGCTTGTTTCTTCAGACTGTTTGCTTGAAAATTTGTTTTCCAGCCTTTCACTCTGGAGTAGTATCTGTCTTTTTCCTGAGGTATGTTTCCTGTAAGCAACAAAATGTTGGGCCCTGTTTGTGTAGCCAGTCTGTTACTCTACGTCTTTTTATTGGGGAATTGAGTCCATTGATATGAAGACATATTAAGGAAAAGTAATTGTTGCTTCCTGTCATTTTTGTTGTTAGAGTTGGGGTTCTGTTCTTGTGGCTGCCTTCTTTTAGGTTTATTGAAGGATTATTTTCTTGCTTTTCCTAGGGCATAGTTTCGGTCCTTGTATTGGTGCTTTTCCGTTATTTTCCTTTGAAGGGCTGGATTCATGGACCAATATTGTGTGAATTTGATTTTGTCATGGAATACTCTGGTTTCTCCATCTATGGTAATTGAGAGTTTTGCTGGGTATAGTAACCTGTGCTGGCATTTGAGTTCTCTTAGTGTCTGCATAATCTCTGTCCATGATCTTCTGGCTTTCATAATCTCTGGTGAGAAGTCTGGAGTAGTTCTAATAGGCCTGCCTTTATATGTTACTTGACCTTTTTCCCTTACTGCTTTTAATATTCTGTCTTTATTTAGTGCATTTGTTGTTTTGATTGTTATGTGTAGGGAGGAATTTCTTTTCTGGTCCAGTTTATTTGGAGTTCTGTAGGCTTCTTGTATGTTTATGGGAATCTCTTTCTTTAGGTATGGAAAGTTTTCTTCTATAATTTTGTTGAAGATATTTGCTAGCCCTTTAAGTTGAGAATTTTCATTTTCATCTACTCATATTATCCATAAGTTTGGTCTTCTCATTGTGTCCTGGATTTCCTGTATATTTTGAATTAGGATCCTCTTGCATTTGCATTTTCTTTGATTGTTGTGTCCATGGTACCTATGGAATCTTCTGCACCTTAGATTCTCTCTTCCATTTCTTGTATTCTGTTGCTGATGCTCACATCTATGGTTCCTGATTTCTTTCCTAAGCTTTCTATCTCCAGGGTTATCTCCTTTTGGCTTTTCTTTATTGTTTCTAGTTCCATTTTTAGATCCTGGATGGTTTTGTTCCATTCCATTTCCCTTTGGTATTGTTTTCCTGAAACTCTCTAAGGGATTTTTGTGTTTCCTCTTTAAATGCTTCTAGTTGTTTACCTGTGTTTCTCTGTAATTCCTTCTTAAAGTCCTCCATTATCATCATAAGAAGTGAGTTTTGATCCATGTCTTGCTTTCCTGGTGTGATGTTGTATCCAGGACTTGCCATGGTGGAAGAATTTGGTTCTGATGATGCCAAGTAACCCTGGTTACTGTTGCTTCTGTTCTTATGCTTGCCTCCTGCCATCTGATTATCTCAGGTGCTTGCTGTCCTCAATATAACTGATTGAAGCCTGTCCTCCTTATAATCTCAGTTGATTCTGGACTCCTTCGAGTCCAGCTTCCACTCTGATCCTTTGTGGGCTCCTGTGAACCTGATATACTGTGTGTGTCTGAGATCTTGGCAGTCAGTTTCCACTGAGACCCTGGAATACTGGTATGACCCACCTCCTGTTATCCTGGGATACTGTTGTCCTATTATCCTGAGCCTTTTACAAGGCCTGGGAGTGGTGTCTCCTTTGAGGAGCTTGGTGCTGTCTGGTCAGTGGTCCCAAGATCCGTAGAGTCCTCTAGGGACCGTGGGGGTGTGCACAGACTGTGTGCCCAAGGTCACTAGGTGCTGGTGCTGACCGAAAGGGACCTCTGCCCTGATCTAGCAGATCCTGTTTCCCCAGTGCTGTCACAGGTCCAGCGTGATTAGATTGGTACAGATGTTGTGCTCCACTCACCTGTTGTCCCAAGATTGCTTGGAGAGTTCTCTAGGGACTGTGGGGGTGTGCACAGACTGTGCACCCACCCAAGGTAACCATCTATTCTCATTTCTTAACATTATTATAGTGAAGGTGGTTTGCCATGACCTAAGCAACTTTGGGACTCACCCAAAAGGGCAATAAGAAATAAAGAACTAACAGACATGAGTACAGAGATTCTTGGATAAAATGAGTGATTTACTCTGTCAGAGATACACCAGTAGCCTGAAAACTCGGTGTCTTTAATATGTATAACTGAATGTGGAGGAAAGTTAGCTGATCTCCAAAGAGTTTCTCTATAAGGTAGTGGTTCTCAACTTGTGTTGTAACCCTTTAGGTAAAACTCTATTTACAAAACCATGTTTACATTACAATCTGAAACAGTTATTAATTCATAAATTAAAGTTATGAAGTAGCAACAAATTTTATGGTTTGGGGTCACCACACATGAGGAAATGTATTAAAGGATTGCAGCATTAGGAATGTTGAGGACCACTGCTGTAAGGGAACAGTTTAAGGCTAGAGTCATTCTGAAAAAGGTATGGTTGATACCCTTTATATACACTGCCAACAATTTCTCTTAGACTAGGCCTTGCCATTCCTATGAACATGAGACATGGGAGTCCATGACAAGATCATGGTCATGTCATGAATGTCCATTCATACAGAAGTAGTTTTTCTTTCATAGTTGTTGAAGTTTCTTATGGCTAGATTTTATTGCCAATATATCTAAACCTAGAGTTATCTAGAAAGAAAGTATCTCACTGAAGAATTATCTAGAATTTTCAAGTTAGTCTATAGGCTGTCTATGGTATATTGTCTTGTTTATTAGTAAAAATGGCATGTTGATAAATCCTAACTAAAGCAATACACATTTAAATAAACTAAATGAATGGATACTAATACATTTGTGAACTTTTAAAATATTATGGATGAAAATAAATTTACATATTTTTTAAGAAAACTAATACAAATTTGTAAAATAGCCATAAGATGCAATATTAGTGTCATAGTAGGATTAATATAAATTCTTTAGGTATACCTACAAATATATGAGTGGTGGTATTTATGGCAAGTGTTCTAATATTCTCAACTCTAGAATAAATAATTCTAGTATAAATACAAAATGTTTAAGAACTTGAAATAAAATATAAATGAATAGTAATTCTAGCATTAAACATAATAAAATTATTTAAACTCAATGAAATTTACTTGTAGGTTGAAATCAATGGTGTACCATGTCTATGGACAAAACTAAGTATATGGATACAAGAAACTACTGTAGAGATATAGCCTAAGAATCATTAGTAGTTTTTCATTTGATGGGGGTAAATTAATGTTTGGAATCATATTAAAATAATACACTCATATTTTTCAGGTATTGATTACTTTTTAAATTTCCACATGTTTAACTTCAATAAGACCTTATTTGCAAAAGAGAAAATATAAATACTTTGTATTATTACTATTAATATTAGAAAATATTCATAAATTGTTAAAAGTAACTATAAGTAAACAAATAAGTGGTAGTGAATGAAGAGTCTTATCAGAATGTAGAACAGCTACTGTTGTTGAAATATGCTTTTTATGAAAGTCTTGCTTGTGTCCAAGTAATTTTCACAAAGTTGAAACATTTTTTCTTTTTTCTTACAATTTTAAAATTAAAACTTGAAATACTTCCTTTTTTAAAAAAATTATTGCATGACAATTTCAACCATTTGTCCTCTAAATGGTTCTTTTGATTTCTGGCTATTTCCCCATAATGCCATTGCTTAATCTCAACACCTGAGTTTCAACATTGCCATTATGTTTTTCTACCTAAGAATATCATATAGAGATCCACTCTACATCATCAGATATAATTCAACTACACAAGCTTTTAGCAAATAAATGTGTCTCTGGCATTAGATTGCTCAGATGAATATGGATATACATTGACGATTGGCTGTACTATCTGTTTTTTCTATTCCTATCCTTGTCTCTTAAGTAAACAAAAATTGGCATCTATCACTCTCTCCTAGAGAGCATTTTGACTGTGTGGGTATGGCACTATTCTTAGCCCTGAACTTTTGCTGCATAACTTCAGAATTATTTAATCATTACCAAATTCAACACCTTTCCTCTTGCTTAAAAAAATAATTACTTACAAGACTGTCTTATTAATCAAATTTGAATGCATGTCAATTTTACAAAGAGAAAGAATAGTACCATTTAAATTTTAGGCTTAAGATCCAACTACCACATTTTGAAAAGTTTTTCAGTCAATTATGAAATATTCTAAACATAAAAGGCATATAAAATGTCATATTGAAATAGTTATAGATAGATAACAACAAATGAAGACTATGTCTCCAGGAAGAGTTTACATGTAATAGAATTTAACTTTATATGTTAACAGGAGAACGCTCTCTCGAATGATAACAAGATTAAATTCATACCTGTTAGACTTAATTATGTCAACAGTAAGCTAGATCATAGAATTGAAACTAATATTATTATTGTGCACATAGTACTTAACTGCCCTCTAGATCTTATATTTATGTCCATAGACTATCACATTTAATTCCTAATGAGAGAAGTTTCTTTTTCAATACATTAATGACTACTAGAAGGACCCACAATTAATCAACATTAGGGTCAACAAATGAGACTGTGGAGTGTTCAACTAAGTGTAGCATCTATATCACATCTCACTCAGACAATATAGATGATAGGGAAACAGAAAGACAGAAAGAAGTACAGGTAGTGGATATTTGTTCGATTTAACAGAATATTGAACATATGCATACATGCGCAAGACCTATACAAGATCAAGCTAACCCTAAATCCCACCATGGAGTTTGGGTAGATTCATAAAGTCCCACCCTTAGCTCAAAAACTGTTGTTGGATGATGCTCAGGAAGGAGATTAAGTTTTATTCAAAAATGAGGTCACTAAAAGGCTATGTATGTTCCAGTAGATAAGCCTACACTGATCACTAAATGGATTCAATAAGTTTAAAAAAAAATGAACAACTACAAAAAGGACATGAAACTATACCTGGGAAATGGTGCATTTTAAAGGGGAAGAGCTAGAGGAGAGGGAGTGGCAGGTGGACTTGATCAAAACAAATTATACAAATATATGATTTCTCAATTTATAGAAATAGAGACTATCAGGAATTTTTCTGGTATAAAATGTGAAGGTTGTGAAAAATAAAAAGTAACAACGTGGACAAAAAATAGCTTTCACATATATAATACATTTCTCAGATAGTGAACTTTTTATAGAGCTAGGATATTTTGTATTCAAATCACATACCTGACAAAAATAAAAGTGGTATGGTAAAAGGAAGGGAAGGAGGGGAGAGAGAGAACTCTACAAAAATTTTTTTAACTTGAAAATAAAACCTATTTCCTCAAAGTTAACAAAATATATGTCTTCAAGAAGTAGGAATAATGTGGGGGAAATTATAGAAAATTGTATCTACTTATGTAAGATGTATTTGATAAATAAGAATTAAATTCATAAAATATATATTTCAAAATCATGTGGCTCAAAATTGTCAGGACTTCATCAACTTTCAATGTGGACTTATTAATTTGTTCTTATTTTAACTGAGTACACTTCATTATTTAAAATTGAATGTTTAGGGTGCAAATTTTCACATTGTGCTCTTCGCATATGTTGTATGATGATCTCTCAAATCAAACTAATTGCCATACTGTAATCTCATCATTTTCTTGGCTCAGAGGAAAGATGGCCTCTTTTACTGTGATGGTTAGGATATTCAAAGTACACTAAGAAAGTTTCAGGTGTACAATTCAGTGTTGTTAAATGAACACTGGGCAATACATTAAATAACCAGGATTTGTCTATATTTTATAACAATGTATAATACTTCCCCAACACTCTTCTACCTCTCCATCTTAGTAGACCAGTACCATTCTATATTCTGCTTCTGTGAATTTTGTCAACCCACAAATGAAAGAGCTCTGAATGAGCTCATGCAGTATTGGTCTTTCCCTGAATGATTTATTCATTTCACCTTGTACTCCAAATTGTCCAGATTGTCATAATTCAGAGGATTAATTTTCTCCTTAAAGGACAGATTATAATCTGTGATATATGTATAAATACTCAGAATTTTTATGTATTGTAAAAATAACTATTTAGCTTAGTAGTATAATCTCTTCATCAAACTTCTATTTTTATATATTTTTATTACTGTCTCATGATGAATATCAAGAATCTTATGCTTCTTTATGAATATTTTGGTTTTTTTGCTTTAAAGATTTTTTAATTTTTAATTATGTGTGCACATGTACACATGCAGGTTTGGAACAGGCTGAGTTACAGGGCTAGGACTCATGGAGGAAGGTATGATGGTGCTGGCAATGGATCAGCAAAGCAGGTGGCATGAGGTGAAGGTATCACAGGTTTTCATTGTTGAAGGACTTTTCTTTCCTTGGGGATAAGATGTTTGTATGTATTCAGCAAAGGTGAAGATGAAGGGATCTTTGCTACCCTATAAAACTTTTTCCTATAAAACTTTTAGTTTATCTTAACTCTGATATATGTCCACGGTGTCTTTGGAGTGTCACTGATCAAATTTTTACTATCCTTTTTGTAATGCTGTCTGCAAGTTTTGTGCTCCATTGCCTTGGTACAATTTTCTGTATTCCAGGTCTATGACTAAAGTCCTGGAGATATTTCTGCTGTTCATCACTGTTCATTTTCTGAAGGCCGGAGGACAGAAATGCAGTCAAGCACATAGTCACCTACCTTGCTGAGAGTTACCGAATAGTTATGAAGTCTCAAATAAGATAAAGTTACATATGCCCAGCAATTGCTGAGTAGAAGAGCAATTTTATTCCTGGCTTCATAATAATGGAACAAAAAGGAAATGTGAGCTAAAGTACGTTCATTTTTTTCACTTGTGTGTCTATTTCCATGAGATTGTTAGTGTTAGCTGTCAAATTGAGTGCATAGATTGAAGCCCAAATGGCTGGTGAGGCTCTATCAATAGGTAATTTGTGAGAGTCTTTTAAAAGATAACATATAAGACAGTGATAGTATACCTAATATACCTCAATACAGATAGCAATATTTCAGTTGTCTGTGGTTCCAGATGGAATAATTGAAGAGAAGAAACGAGAAGTCCCTCTCTTCTGCAGTCACATATGTTCACTTTCCTGTTTTTAGACATGATAACTCCTGTTTTTAGCTTGGGTTTATTGTTGGTTGATTTGTTGGTTTGGTGCATGTTGATACTGAGACCTTTCAAGGCTCCTCTATGGTCTTCAGATTTAGACTATACCATTGTAGTTACTGTTCCTTTTTTGACCTTCCATTTAAGACTGAACCACACTGATAGATTATGCAATGAATTATAGGTATAATCTATCAACTAAAATACACAATTCTAATTGTAGATTATAAATCATAATCTACAGATTTTAGCACACTCTTCTTATTCCTCTTTATTATATAAGAAAAAGGGTACAGTTTACTTTACAACTAATGATATGGTGTCAATGTATAGAGATAATTTTGTTTGCTCATTCCAGATAGTTTTATTCATCAAAGGAGACCTATAGTAGTACCCCACCAAGTATTGAAGCTATTTCCAAGGCTACCATTTACTCTTCAACCTGAGAGTAAGATTCTGCTGCCAAGACTTCACACCTTCATGTCATTACAAAATGGAGATATAGAACTGGTAATCAACTGGAAGCTTCACCTATGCTGAGTAGTGTTTATAGTAGTGGAAGGTGCTAAACATGCTACTAGGGAAGAAAAGTTATCAGTTTCATTCATCTACTTATGTGCTACATGGGTGTGTGTATGTGTGTGTGTGTGTGTATGTGTGTGTGTGTGTGTGTGTGTGTGTGTGTGTGTATGTGTGTGTTCTTTAGAGAGAAAGAACATGGAATTGAGTGGAGAGGGAAGAAGAAAGAGTATCTGAGAAGTGACTGGGGAGGAAAGGATATGATCAAAATGTTTTAATTTCTTAAAAGTAGTTATTTTTTTTAAAAAGAAAGATTCTTCAGTCCTTAGAAGGGGGAACAAAATACTCACAAAAGGTAGAGGTTGGGAGGGTCTTGGGGGGAAGAGAGGAGGGAGAAGGGAAAAAAAGGTGGCCAGGATCTGGTATGAGAGGAGACAATAATGAATTTAACAGAGGTGTGTAGTAACACGAGATGGGGAAATGGGGGTAGCCACCAACAAGTACCAGATAACAGGAAAGCAAGAGGCTCCTAGGACCCAACAGGGAGTCCATTAGCTGAAATGCCCAACAAAGGCCATGTCCAGATGTTAGGCAAGTCCCTCAGTTAGGGAATGAAGCCACCCACTCATTTCCAAATTCTTAACATAAGACTGAGTGTGTAGACCCTAGTGGAAGAGTTAGGGCAAAGACTGAAGTAGCTGAAGGGGTTTGTAACACCATAAGAACAACAACAATATCAACTAACCAGACCCCCCAGAGCCCCCAGGGACTAAACCACCAACCAAAGAGTACACATGGAGGGACCCATGGCTCCAGCCTCACACATAGCAGAGATGGCATTGTCTGGCATCAATAGAAGGAGAAGCCCATGGTCCTGTGAAGGCTTGATTCCCAGTGTAGGAGACTGCTAGGGCAGGGAGGTGGGAGTGGTAGGTCGGCAGGGAAGTATCCTCATCGAAACAGGGGGAGGGGAATGGGAGAGGGATGTTCTGAAGAGGAAACTGGGAAAGTGGATAACATTTGAACTGTAAATATATAAAATATCCAATACAAGGTGAAAGATTTAACGATAAAGACAAGCAACAAGGGTGTCAATACACACATTTTCTAGTGATGATATATTCTGCATATGATCATAAAACTCAACAAAGAAATAAGGTTAATAAAATCTGTTACTCTGTAGTCTGTGGAAACTTCAGAAAGATAATTTGTAAGTTAGAGCTAAAATACTTGGCACAGTTTTTTTGTCATGTGCCTGCAAGAGTAACCTTCTGTGCTGTAAGAGGGATACACTTGAATTACTATTCAATTATGAAACTATGAAAAATATTCTAGTGTTACAAATTATCTGTAAGCCTTGAAAATATCACTTATTACCTTAGCACAGACCTGACAGATGTGACTCTAGAATGGATGGAGGATTTATTTTGGCTTCTGGTATCAGAAGGTATGATCCCTCAAGTCAGGAAAAGAAAGCATCGATTGATTGTGGTTACATAAAGCTTGCCTTAAAATTCACATCTTGACAGATTCGTGCACAGAATGTACAGGGCAAGAAGTGCTGGCCATAAGCTCTGGAAACCTGTCCCTTGTTTGCAAGTTTCACCAGCTAGCACCTAAAGAACTATTAAAGGTGCCACAGCATCCCCAATTAGGTCATCATGTAGAGATGATGCGTTTGAACACAAGAGCCTATGAGGTACACTCATTATTCAAATAATAACAAACTATTAGAGTCCTATGGAACAAAAGGTCCCTTCATTTTGAAAGAACCGATAGAGAAGCAGAAAAAGGATGAGAGAATTAGAAAAGAGTTGAGCCAGGGAAAGAAGTGGAGACACATTCAGCCATTGCCATGACTGTCAAGGAAAGGGGAAGGTTTCATCCACAGGAAGAAGCTATTGAATCACAGAGGCAGATGTAGATGGAATATAGACAGAAATTTATAGCTGTCCTCTTCTAACTGGTGAGTTGTTTCTTGTTGAATTTGAGCAAAAGAAGACATAAATACAAGGAATATTTATGCCAAAAATACTTAGTAATTATTTCACTAAGGGAAAACAATAATACAAAAATTATAAATAATTTTATTAAAAATGTGAAGATGTATAGCATCACACAGAAACCATTGTTAACAATCACTTCTTGTATCTAATAGTGTTTTTCATTAGTTCCTTTTATGAATTTCATTTTATTTTGTTGTGAGACCTTTCTGACAGATACACAGGCATTTCAATAGCTGAAAATCTATTTAGACAGGGAAGATTTATCCTCTTTCTGTCTCTTTATCCTCAGCCACTTGTTAAACGAGAAAACAGAAATAATGTACATAAAGCACTGTAGTTCTAATTATTCTCTTCAGTTTAAATTTTCACTAAAAAAAAACAACAATCAATATTCTTCATAAAAAAAATTAGCTCTAAGAAACATACATGCAATTGCCCTGATTCCATTTCCATGGGTTGGATTATTAATCTTTCAAAATATTCACCATTAAATCTACTTTGTCTTTTGCTTTACATAAATCTTTAAACATGAACTTTTAACATTTAAAATATTTTAATGCATTGAATAAATAGATAAGAAATAAATGACTGCTTAATTTTTATTTATTAGATTAATCTATGTATTTTACCTCCTAATATAGAGGGAATTTGTATTTTATTTGAACTAATATCATTCTGTATAAACTATTACTTTGAATTTTTACTTGTTCAAATAAGATGGAATGATATGATCAAATATTACCTATGATTACGTATTTTGACACTTTTCTTATTAAAGCTGGTACCTGAATGGTTTGTAAAAGAAAGGAATCAGAGAAATTCAACTATTATTTCTTGGCTTAACTAAAATATATCCAGGACACTGTAGTTCAATGAAATAACTCCAACTATTCAGCAAAAGCCAACACAATAGATTCCCATGGTGTCTCTAACATCTTATTGCCCAAATAAATTATGTCTCTTCCTTCAGAGCATATTTTACTGTGAAGATGGAGAGATGGCTAAGTAGAAATTAGGTCAGGTAGTTCCTGTGCCTCTGATTCTGGTGCTCAGGGCATGGAAGTAGGAGAATCATAGGTTCCAGATGAGTCAAGTCTCCATCATGAAGCTCTGTCTCAAAAAATGAAAGATAGTAATGCCTGATTGGAGAATTTTATTGAAAATAGTTCCTAATTTGCTTTTATTTGAACTTTCAAACCAGTAAGTGAAAAAAATTGCACAATATTATAATAATAGCTGAATTTGTCCAAGACAAGTTTCAACATTTTCACTTTGGGGTTGAACCCTCGAGAATTCACATCTAACACATTGCCTTGCTTATTTTACTTCCCGATCTACTACTTTATATCTGTCTGGTTTCACAATGTAATATGCTTTGAGCCTTTCGTAGAATCCCTTGCATCCAATGAGGAAGTTCAATGACAATGTACTCCATAGGCTCTAATAATTGAACACTTTGTTCATGGTTGTCATTGCTGTTTAGGAAGGTTAGATGGTGTGGCCTTGCTGAAGGAAGTACACAGTCATGGAAAGAGTTAAAAGCCTTGTATCACATACAGTTTATTCTCTTCAGGATGTGATCCCTAAGCATCCTGTTCTCAGTGCCATACCTGCCACTCGTGGCCATGCTTTGCTGCCATGATAAACTCTTGGCCCCTTGTAACCACAATACAATAGAGTCCTTCTCTAAGTAGTTTATGGTCTTGGTGGTTTATTGCAGCATCAGAAAGAAACTAACATGCATATGCATTCCTAATAAGTCCATCTTGATACTGCCCTGGGCTCAGATTCTCTATATCCATTTTGCCTTCCACATGTGCTATATGGGGATATATTTTCAACTAAGCCTGTGGGGAATGTGTTTAAACTCTTGGGTATCATTATAACAATGTGAATATATATATATATATATTCCCTTCCTTCCTTAATACACTCGTCTTCTGTTCTCACTGTTTTCCTCTAATTCAGAGTACTGTTTATGTATTGTTCCAGTAATTTATTTTTGTATCATTTTGCCTGTAATAGCTTATAGGTTCATTGAAAGAAGATAATATGAGCCGGGCAGTAGTGGCACATGCCTTTAATCCCAGCACTTGGGATGCAGAGGCAGGCGGATTTCTGAGATCAAGGACAGCCTAGTCTACAGAGTGAGTTCCAGGACAGCCAGGACTGCACAAAGAAACCCTGTCTCGGAAAACAAAAAACAACAAACAAACAAACAAACATCCCTGAATAGTGAGAAGACAGAATGCTTTTTAGTATTGTATTAGAATTCAGCTCATTCTAATAGTGCATAAATAAAAGGAGGAGGAATATATGTGGGTGCAAAGAGAGAAAACAATGCAAATCCATGTTTCTCACAGAGTATTTAGTAAGACAATTTTCAAGCAGTGCTTGGGCTGATAACTTTTGCAGGCAAATGGATGGATTTATAGCTCATGTTAAGCTCTTAAGGCTCTTTCTGCTTCCCCAAGTTTCTAAGAGCATGCCATATATTATGGCATAGTACAAAGTAAGAGCTGTTATAAGTGGATTAGCTAGAAACATGAGAAATAGATTTATCCTCTAATAGTTTCACTAAGAAAAATTCACTACATTTTCGTTGTTTTCCATTTTATCTTTCTTCTTCCTCATCACATACAATAGAATACTTCTTTTATCAATGATAGTTTTTCAGTTTTGAATCAGTGAATATACAAAAGAAAATCAATGTTTCAATTTATAATTAATGTTTTAGGTTGGAATGTGTTTCTTGTTTACATCTATTGTTTCATGATAATGAGTTTGTACTATCAGAGAACATACAACAGTTATTTTTTTCTGTTTGTTGACCCTAGTAAAGTAAATTCAGAACACACTAATGATTCACTATATGGCTTTCAATAAACCAGTGTTTTTTAAAGCTTACACAAGCTGCCTTGTACATTATTTTAAACCACACAGTGTTTTATACGTGTCTGACAGGCACAGACATCACTAATTGAGCCACAGAAGCCTTCATCTGTTTGAACAACTTTAGAAACTATGGAAGATTCCGTGAGATATATAAACATCAAGGAATATCTTCAAGTAATCACATGGACAACTTTTCTAATTGATCTATACATTGAGAAACCATAGTAAAAACATAAATCAGTGTTAGTATTAGCCATACTGTAGAGATGATATGAATTTTGAAGGAATAACCAATGCTGGCATTTGTTATATCATCTGTAAAGTATAAAACTATGACGAATATAATTAATTTAGTATATTGTATGTCATCGAGAATTTTAAAACAAATCCCAAATCATAATAATCAACCTCTCATTAGTTCATATTATCACCATGTCTAAAAAATGGTTGAAAGTAGAGTTTCCAATAAAATCTAAAATATTATCATAAAATATTATTGATAATTCTAATTACAGGATTAAATGGAATTATCTCCTCAAACAATATATCTGATAACCTGTCAACTAGATTTATCCTACAAGAGGTTATAGTAAACTATAAATAAAAAGGTTATAAAATTCCTTTAGAGTGATCCATACCTTCAAAACTCTTAGCAGTTTATATTTGAGAAGCTGCCCCATGGTTCTTAGAATATCTCGATATCTCTCAAAATGAGAAAATCTGTAGTGTTAGCTCAATTAATATTGTCTATAAAGGAGTGTACATGAAGACTAGATAGCATTATAAATTAGGTGGGCATTTTTAAACCATAATATAACATTTAGAAACTATGACTAAAATAATTGTTTATCAGTAATTGACAAATAGGGATATTTGAAAATGAGATTAATATAATATTTTCTTTATAAAATGAGAGTAGGCATTAGACAATTTTAAATGAAAACAATTTTATATTATCCATAAATAAAATTTTTGGAACTATTCTGATACAAGTACAGAGATGCTCTTTTTCCATCCTAAATCTGCTTTACACTGATTCATTTGACATGGTCATCCCTGCTCTGAAAATATGAAGTTCAAACTTCCAGAAATAAATAATTATAAATTTGACTTGTGAGTAATTCAGATAAGTGTGATGAAATCTCATATCCCACTCTGTCTTAATAAGGATTAAATTATGTTCTTGCTCACTATACCCATGCTAGTATGGTTTCCACCTATTATTAACACAGTAGCTTTTCTCATATATTAGATCAACTAAGGCCATCTTAGTACCTGTTCCCAGTTGTAACCTAATGGTACATCATAGTGTTTATCTTATTCAGCTGTTTCATCCCATTTTGTAGGATTTGTGCCACTTCAAATCACCATAAGAAGGATGATCACAGTATAATATATTCTGAATGATCTATATTCACACAATTTGAGTATCAATATGTTTTTGTGATTGTGCTCTTCTATTGTTAGCTCTTCATTCATAGCTGTGACTAATTTATAAATTAATGTTTAACCTCATCATGCATATAGAAAAGACATACTGTATCTGACATCTACTCAGCATCTTACAATATAACCCCATGAATGACTTTTGAGTTGCAATAATAAAATGAACAAAATTTGATATTTGTTGATAAGTCATATTGGTATTGGCTATGAAAAACCCTGTTTATAATAGCTTCGGCATTAAAACAAAAAGAAAAGCAAGAGAGGTGTACTATTCAGAACTAAAATTGTATTTATAAAGAATTTATACAATAGTTAACTCTGACATTTGCTGAGTTATGTATTATTTATAGGACATAATCAATAAGAGTCTAGTTCAGAACATTGGTTCTAAACAGATAAAAAAGAGAAACAGAGTGTACAATCTACTCAATTGACCCCAAAGGTCTCAAGAGTAAAAATAGAAGCAGTTTCAAATAGAATATATGACAAGGAGCAAATCATATTCTTCACGGAGAAGACTTACAGCTAAAAGCAAAGATATTATAGCTGATCTATACACATATGCTGTTAAAAAGAAGACTCAGAATAATATACTAAAGCTTTCATGTGCTCCTTTTAGCTCTCACCTTTCTTACTCTCCTCTCTAGCCCTCTTTCTCTCTCTCTCCCTTCACCCCTCTCTCTCTCTCTCCCTTCACCCCTCTCTCTCTCCACGTGGCCATGGCCGGCCTCTCTTTCTACCTTCTCTCTTTCTCCCTACCTTTCTACAATAAAGCTCCAAAACCACACACACACACACACACACACACACACACACACACACACACAAAGCTTTCATGTTAGAAAATATATCTGGTAAATATAAACAACAAAATGGCATAATTTAAATTCCTGGAATAAGTAAAGTTCTGTGAAAATATTGCCATTAAAGATTATCATCAAAGATTTGTCTTTAAATGTAAAGTTTGCAAGATTATAAAAATGGGGGAATTAATGACTTATTAGTATGTTATTAAATTACAGAATTGCAATAAGAAATAACTATAGTCTATCACAATGAGGTACTAGAGAACTCTGTTGTTATGTAGCAAATATAGGTAAAAAATTAAAGTGAATTTAAAGGAATTACCCAACTCTAAAGAAACCAAAGCTCAAAAACATATACAAACTTCTCTTCAGTAAGTCAATGGCACAAAACATTTTCAATGGTATACAAAACATTAAGAAAAGCAAGTTTAGACCAGCTGGTTGAATAGTTTATCATTCAAGTCTGAACTTCAGATTTGGTCTCCAGACTCCAAATAAATGGAGAACCTATTCCAATAAGCCTAAGCCACCATGTGAGTGCTGTAAACCAAACCCACATTCTCTTCAAGAACAAGTACTGAGTTATTTTCCAAGTGTCAAGAATGGTAATTTTAAAAAACATACCTGTAACATTCAAAATAAATATTTCTAAATTTATCAGTATTTTATTTCTCAATAAAGTCAGCCATCATCACATAACTAAAATAATTAATACCACTATAATTTAAGGTTTTATGACATAAAAATTGGAACATTCCCTGATTGTCTCTATATCATAAATATGAAGTAAATAAATTCTGAGTATGAAAAGCTTTACTAATCCAGCAACTGACTAATACAGATACGGATTCTCACAGCCAACCATCAGACTGAGCCTGGGAACTGTGATGGAAGAATTAGGGGAAGGACTGAAGGGAATTGCAACCCCATAGAAAGAACAACAATGTCAACTAACCTGATCCCCCAGAGCTCCTAGAGACTAAACTACCAGCCAAAAAGTACAGATACATGGGTCCATGGCTCCAGCTACATATGTAGCAGAGGATGTCCTTATCTGGTATCATTGGGAGGGAATCCCCTTTGTCCTGTGGAGTCATGAAGCCCCAGGGTAGGGGGATGCTTGAGGAGTGAGGTGGGAGTGGGTGGGTTGGTGAAAGAGCACCCTCTTAGAGGGAAAGTGGAGGGCGATGGGAGGGGTTTACAGAGGTGAGACCAGGAAGGGAGACAACATTTTAAATGTAAATAAATAAAGTAACCAATTAAAAAAAAAAGTGAATTGACCTAAATTTGTAAGACCCTGGATAAATTATTGTCACAGAGTTGGAGGTGAAGCTCAGTGGCTCAGGGCATAAGCTACATTATCAGGAGGACTAGAGTTTGGGTCCCAGCACCCATATAACAAGGCACATTTTGCCCATGCATTTGTAACTTCAGCTTGGAGGTCTCTGACTCTCATCTCTGCACACACAAGCATGCCCACATGAGAAAAAGTATTCACACTCTCACAAACATAATTAAAAATGATGTATCTTTTTTATTAATATTAATCATTCCATTCGTTTGCATCTCAAATGATATCCCACTTCCCGATTATCCCCCCACCCCCCTATCCCATGATATTCCACTTTCCGGTTACCCCTCTGCCACCTTCCCATCCCATATATGCCCTCCCCCTCCCTTTTGCCTATATGGGAGTACTCCCCCAACCACCACGCCAGCATCCCCTACTCTGGGGCATCATACCTACCCTGGGAGCAAGGGCCTCCCTTTCTGTTGCTGTCTGGCAAGGCCATCCTCTGCTACATATGTATCTGGAGCCAAAGATCCTTTCAGGTACACTCTCTGGTTGGCAGTCTAGTCTCTAGGAGAACTGGGTGGTCAGGCCAGCCTATGTTGTTCTTCCAAAGAGGTTGCAATTCCTCTCTGCTACTCCTGTCCTTCTACCAACTCTCACCAGGATCCTTGAGTTCAGCCTGATGGTTGGCTCCAAGCATCCACATCTGCATTGGTCAGTTGCTGGCCGGACCTCCCCAGGAACGGCACTTGGTTCCTGTCTGTAAGCACCTCTTGACACTGGCAATAGTGTTGGGTTTAGTGTCTGCAGACATGATGTATCTTTCGCCAGTTGGCACTTCCTTCAGTCTCTGTTCAATTTTTCTTTTATTTTCTTTTTTTCCCCTTTTCATCCTTTGGAGAGGAACATTTCTGGGTTAGCCATAGTGCAAGTTGGCACTTCCTTCAGTCTCTGTTCAATTTTTCTTTTATTTTCTTTTTTTCCCCTTTTCATCCTTTGGAGAGGAACATTTCTGGGTTAGCCATAGTGCAAAGAAAAGGGGGAAATAGAACCTGTGTAGACCACCTCCCGTGTATAGGCATGGCTCCTGCCTGACGGATGGAGTCACCCATCCATCTCAAAGACTTTTTTAACTCAGAAATGTTCCTCTCCAAAGCAAGAGCAGGAATGATGTATCTTTTAAAATTAATATTTCTTTGGTTTGCTTTATGAGACAGGGTTTTTCTGTGTGGCCCTAGCTGTCCTGGGACTCACTCTGTAGACCATGCTTGCTTTGAACTCACAGATATCTGCCTGCCTCTGCCTCCCAAGTACTAGGATTAAAGAATATTTCAAAAAATTATGAAGGAAATATATATAAAAAATAGATTAGGGACAAATATTTTCAAGTGAAACTTTTATAAATAACAACTTTGCCCTTTGAAACTTGTGAAATGTTTAAAAAGAATTAATGATAAAATAGTGAGGGCATTAGGCTTAGGGTAACAGCAGCAATTCAAGTCTTGATTGCGCTATGAGAAGCTTTCCACACTGAGTCATTAGCTTCATTTTTCTTTCACCAAACATCTGCCTTAAGCACATCTGGCAGATGTTTTCAAATACAACTCAGGCTACAAAGATGCATTTTTCTATAAAATAGCTATAGGATGCATATACTTCCTTACAATGTCATCAAATGAGGTTTAAAACTACAGTAGATAAAAAATCATCTATTGAAAGGAACATGTGTTGATTTCAGGCATCAGAAAATGACATTGTCTTAGATAATCTACTAATATGATTTGTTTAGAAAATATCCTAATATGATTTTTCAGACCAAGAGGTCTAAAAGTGAAAATAATGTTAGCCAAATGGTGACATAACATTTGTATCTAGCTATGGTAAGTGGTTTTTTTTATCGTTCTTTAACACTATATTTTATAGTAAGGCTCTGCTGCTACTATTTTCAATGTAGTTTATTCGTAGGAACTTTGGGGGAGTATTGTGACTTATTACCTTTTTTTGTAAAATAACAGAATATCTGATTAATTGACTTAACTTGGGTGATAAAATGAGCACCTTCTTAATTGAAGGTTACAAATGTTATAAGATCTTGTGATCAAAAATAAAACTGTTGACTGTGGAAATGACCACAACTCTTTAGGCTTCTTCTGGTTAACTTGTAATCCAATATGAAAGATTTTCCCCATAATAACAGAAATATTATAAAGACCAATAAACACAAGAAAAATCTGAATAAAAATTATTTCAGAGTAAAATATGTCTTATATATCAGATGTGACAACTATTATAATTGAGGTGAGTCATGGACTGAGACAGCTAAACTGAAAATTTGCCAAATAGGTAACTTCTAGATGACAAACTCCAAAAGGAGTTGAATCATAGACAAAATAAGCCACAGTTATGGAATAAAATTAGGAAAAGTCAAATGTGTATCTTAGCAACTCTGTCCTACATATGAATCACTCAAATATCACCCATCACCTTGGAGCAGAAATTGGAAAGTACAAAAAGGTTAGGATCCTTTCCATTCTATGACACCGGGTCTTGGAGGTCTGCGGGCATATATATAATCTGAATGTCAGTGTCTCCATTGATGCCCCTCTATGCACACGAGCAAACACCAGTGCCAAACAAGGGCAAGGTAAAGGAATTATGGAACTGAGCACAGTTGCCTCACTACAGAAGCTCAATTTGAATTGAGAGAAATAACTAGAATACAATCCATGATGTGCAATCTGTCAAACCAAGGAAGACCTTAGAGTTTTTAGAATACACAGCAGACCAAACAACTATTCCAAATTAATGGTATTTTGCAAGCTACATCTAAAACACATTGATTAAAACAACTATTCCATTCTTTTTCAAAATTACATTGTGTTTACATTTATTTTACAGGAAAGAGGCTCTCTAAAATATCTCATGAACAGATTGGATATAAATAACACTAAAATTTCAAAATAAATTTTAGGTTCATAAACAATATATAGTGAAAATGTTGGTAAAATTTTAAAAATAGAACCCCTTAAAAACCTTGGTGGCGCACGTCTTTAATCCCAGCACTTGGGAGGCAGAAGCAGGCAGATTTCTGAGTTCGAGGCCAGCCTGGTCTACAAGTGAGTTCCAGAGGAGCCAGGGCTATACAGAGAAACCCTGTCTCTAAAAAACCAAAACCAAAACAAACAAACAAACAAAACAAAACAAAACTTGATGTATTAACATTTAAACTTAATAATTTCAGATAAATATAAAATATATTTTGTTTACCTAATCAGTATTATCAAAGAACATTCTATAACTGCTTTTGGAATTTGTATATATCATAGTAATATCTTGGAAAAAAATTATAAAATTTTATTAGTTTCAATTATTAAGAGTCTAAGTGTAGTGATTAAAGGCTAGTCTTATTCATTTAAATTCTTCAGTTTCACAATTGACATAAAATATTGCTTGCCTATGTTCTTGGATATATTGGGCTGGGATCTCCAGCTCATAAAAGATACTTCTCTGGCAGTCTATATCACGATCATCCTGAGACTCATACTCTCATGTTGGGAAAGCAAGGAAAATAATCAGAGACTTTTATTTATCTACTAGTCTCTAGGCCTTGTGGGACAGGACAAGCTAACTACCTCATACTCCATCATTAAGAATGGCAAATGTCTGAATGATGGTAGGTACTATTATTTTTTGTCTGATGGTGTCCAGTTGTGTTTCTATGTTATCTTGCACTTGGTAATTAAGTTGCTAGCTATGAAACACAGGGTGTATATGCATAAACTACTTTGAAGTATATCTTCATCTCCATCATAAACAAATTTTGAATCATAACAGCACATAAAGTAACTGACATTGACTAGAAAATATTCAGGTGGGTACATGAACACAAACACACACACACACACACACACACACACACACACACGCACACACACACAGGTGCATACCTTGTGGAAGCCAGATAACAGCTTTATGGAGTGAATTATTTCCCTACATTATACATTCCAGGAATCAAATGGAAGAGGATTGTTGCCATTCTTGCAAAACAAATGCCTTTAACTACTAAGTTATCTTTCCACCCTGCATACACTTTTACAAGAGAAATTTTCTTTTGGTTATATATAAGGGAACAGATATATGTGGGGGTTGTGTTTTTGCAATCATTCCCAAACACAAAATCTGTACACACCCATCTGATTGCACACAATATATTCATGTATGCTTCTGAGAGTGTAGCCAAAGGGCTAGGAGGCTAATAACCCTTTGAGACATTTTCAGTTGCATAATTGACATTTAAGCATAAATAAAATATTCACACTAGCATAGAAAGTGTAAATTAAGATTGGTAGCAGCCCTGGCATTAGGTATATTAATATCATTTTTTAAAGTTATTATCCCATATAAAAATCTCCCTAGAAAGACAAGGAATGAGCTGTATAATGCAAAAAATATAGACATTGTACAATTGCTTCCCATGAAGGCTCTTAAATGATTGCTTTCTGTGGGAATATTTAAGTGGTTGTAACTATCTAATTAGAAACACTTAGAAATACTTAAATGTAGTAAATTTTAAAGTTTATTTCATCCAAGGTGAGTCTTTAAAAAGAACCATGCAATGAGTTGAACAGGGAAAAACTTTTTAAAGGTTTGAATCAAAGTGAGGAAGGAGGTACCATTTTCGGTTTTTGAATATTTTCTTAACTTTTTATATTGGCAACTTGTCATTGCTGCACCAAAACCTTTGAGGAATATGGCTGGCTTTCTTATTGCCAAGTGGCCAAACATTAGTTTTCTGGTGACAACCTTGAGAACTCTGCCATCCCTTGACACAAATGGTTCATAACATCTTATAATTTTATAAGAAATGACAATGAAGAGGTGACACCATACTAAATTACTGTCAGCCAAATTCCCTGAGCTAAGGAGAGTAGAGAGAAATGAGGCTGGAAATGGATTATTGTATCCTGATGAAGGAATGGTCCATTATCAACAGTGGGGATTTCAAGTGGTCACACACTAATCATTAGCATATGTAAAAGAAAACAGTAAGGTGGTGTAGTATCTCTGGGTTCCAAGAATATTTTATAGATCTTGGCTTACAAAGAAAACTACATAATCATACATACTATTAACTGTATGATTAGTCAAATTCTTGTGGATATAGCTAAATCTCACTTATAATTTGATAATTTGTAAATAAAGTTCCATTTTAGTACGCCTCATAGATAAATAATATATAGCTAATTTCCGACTACATTGTTGTTCAATATCTTGTCTTCCACATAGCCTTGTGAGGTAGGTTTGGGTTTTGCATTTAGCAATGAAGGGACTGAGGTTCAATTATGCTAGTTACCTTATTTTATCCAAAACTGACAAAACAGTTGGGAAGAAAATAGTTTATCTTATACTTCCATGTCACAGTCCATCCTCAAAGGAAGACAAGAAAAAAATCAGGGTAGGATCCTGGAGGCAGAAACTGAATCAGATGCCATGGAGTGTTGCTTACTGGCTTGCTCTCCAGGGCTTGCTTGATTGCTATCTTTCTTATACATCCCTGACCTGCCTATAGCTGGATACTATGTGGTACTATCCATACTGGCCTAGACTTTCCCACATAAACTATTACAAAAGAAAATTCCCTCATAGATATGATTACATGACAAAGATGTAGAGATGGAAATAACTCCTCAGTTGAGGTCTCCTCTTACCAAGTGAATTTAGTGTATATCAAGTTGACAAAACTGAAAAGCATAGCACCTTTTCTAACACTCCAATCATCTCCATATCATGAAAGGGAAGAGTTCTGACAGGATACAGGGACATACTAATGTTCTAATCACACACAGATATAGGCCTTAAACTCTAGAAAAACATGTAATATCTTGGTTTTGAACAATTTTTTTTGAGAGCATGTGCTGATATCATTAAGGAAGCACACATATGAACTGCTCATTATCAAAAACAAAGAAGGGCAAAGAGATACTTCAGTGAGTAACATACTTGGCCCTTGCATTAACCATCTCTAAAGGAATAGAATCAAAAATAAATATATACTAAAGGAGATTTATTAGATTGACTTATAATATGTGGTTGGAAAAATCCAAAATGTCGATCTTACCAGAAGGCTAGAGTTGATATAGGGTACACGAGTACTGCCTTCTGGCTTGTTCTACACAGCTTGTTCACCCTGCTTTCTTCTAGAATAAAGGACTACCAGCTGAGGAATCGCACTACTCATGATGGAATGAACCTTCTGCTATTAATCACTAATTAGGGAAATGCCCTAGGACTCGATGTTATGGAGACATTTTCTCAATTGACGTTTTCAGAAGACTGTAGATAATGTCAAGTTGGCATAAAACTAACCAGCCCAATTAATCCCTTGTCAGCTTAACACACAAACACATCACTGTTAAGCTACAACCTTTCCTTCCTTGCTCTTTCCCAATATTACACCTTAATAGAAATATCACAACCTAAGAAATTTTAACAAAAAATCCCAACCTTACAAGTTAAAACACTGTAGAAACTTAAAAGAAAAAGAAAAAAAAAAACTGTAAGAGGACTAGCAGTCTCAATTAACCTGGACCCCTGAGATCTCTCAAACACTATATCATCAATCAGGCAGCATACACCAACTGATATGAGGACCCCAACACACATATAGCAGCAGACTGCTGGGTCTTAATTCAGTCAGAGAAGATGCACCTAACCCTCAATAGTCTGTAGGCCCCAGGGACTTTAAACTTCTGGTGTTTGTGTGCGGGACAGCCCTGTGGAGATAGGGAGCTGGGGGAGGTATGGAATGTGGAACAGTTAAAGGGTAGACTGGGAGGGGAATAAAATCTGGAGCATAAAAAATAATAATAGTAAAGAAAGTATAATCCAAGTTACTAATAAAGTTCTTTACAAGGAAAAATTTGGTCTTTTTAAAATATCTTAATCCTCCGTAAAACCCCTAAATCTGTCTGTCAACAGTGGACTCCTGTAAAATAATAATAATTAATTAATAATAATAATAATAAATTAAGTACTTTTTACTTTAAGAAGGAAGAAGCAAGTGACAGTCACAATCTTAACAAAGCAAAATCAAACTCTAAAAGTGTAAATAACCCAATGTCCAATATCTGGGATCCACTCACAATTTTCTGGGTCCTCATAGCCAGATCTTAAGTAGGCATTTTCTCAGTTGAGGTTCTTTTCCTTCAGATGACTCTCGCTTGTGTCAAGTTGACATAATACTGTCTAGCACACCTACATTCACAAGTCCTGGGTTCAAATGAGAACCTTGCCTCAGCATGTGAGAGGATGAGTAAGTGAAATAGATGCAAGATTTCAACTGCTGCTCTCCACCCCACACAATAGTATGTACTTTCACATACATGTACACACACACACACACACACACACACACACACACACACACACACACTCTAGAAGTGAAATCCAAGAGTGATTCACATGCCTTTTATACCAAGGTTGAGACTGGATAATCATGATTTTTCAGGAGGCCTTGGCTAAAAAACAAACAGACAAAAACAGAAAGACAAATATACAGGTGAAAGAGCATGCACAGGCTGGACCAAGTCCCCCAGCACATATGTAGCAGGTGTGCAGTTCAGTCTCCATGTGGGATTCTTCACAACTGGAGAGGGTACTGTATCTATATCTGTTGCCTGTTTGTTGAATAGGTTGTCTGGCCTCAGTGGGAAAGGATGTGCCTAGCCCTGCAGAGACTTAATGAACCAGGAATGGAGGGATTCCCAGGGCGCCATACTCTCAAAAGAGAAGGGGAGAGCAGTTTTGAGGGAAGGACCTTATGAGGTGTCAGTAAGGGAGGCAGCAATTGGAATTGATATAAAAAAAAGAAGATTTGTGTTTTCTTAAAATTTTTATATATGTGTATAGTTAAAAGTGATATTTGTCCCCTACTTCTCCCTCCAACTTCTGATTTAATGGAGCAATAACTGATACAGAAACCTGATCAAACCTGACTGTCCGATGTGTGGTTATTTCTGGAAGACAACTTAGTGATTCTGTTCTGTTGCTACTACTTTTGGCCAAGGGAGAATGTTATTATGTCTCAGAGGGGGAAGAAAGCAAAATAAAAAGGAGAAAGCATGCATGCTACTTGCAGAGTCTTCAACTTTTTCTTTGATTTAATAAGTAACTCAAGTTATATATATATATATATATATATATATATATATATATAACATCAAAAACATTGCTTTTAGAAGTTAGCAGTCTAAGCAGACCCATCTGGAAAGAAGAGGATAATTTGATTTACTGTCTCGGTGGTTCCTTCAGCACTTTGCTGATAGGGAGGAGGTAGAAATGGAGACAATGAAGGAACCTGAATATGATTTAGACATAGTCTTATTCCTTTAAAAAAACACTGACCACTTACTTTTGGATCAAGGAATACCAACTCTGTGACCACAAGAGTCACATCTATTCTTTAATTTCTCCTTTGGTTTTGTGTGAATAAAGAAACATAGGTAAGAGTATGGAGCTATGCAGTGTCTCAAATATGGGTGCTGGATTCATTGTTACCACAATTTTAAATAAGTAGGGTGGATATACTCAAGTTGCTCCTAGAAAATATACAGAACATCCAAGGGCAAAGAAGTAGCACCAAATGAATGACGATTACCAGAAAGAGATGCAATGCTCGGGGAAGCATGTTAAAAGAGACTATATATGCACCTTGAAGTTTTATTAGTGACACAGACTAGAACAAAAGGAATTGGGGTATTCTAAGGTTAAGTCATATAGTTCAAATAGAAACAAAACATGGACCAGAAGGAAGAGACACAGAGACATAGAGAGACAAAGAGATGGAATCTGAAAGAGCTGTTGAGTTGTCTGTCATATATTTAAATAAAATTTCCAACTTGGGAAACTGGTGAAAAGAAATACTTTCATATGTGAAGTGATTAAGTCCAAAAATTATTACAATAACAATGAAACACAGTAGACTCCTTATCTAATATTACACAATATGAAACAAAATGAGAGCATACACACTGTCATATGTGTTCATGAGCTCATGCCTGAACACACATACACACACACACAGACACATGCACATGCGCAAACACACACATCCATATATACGTGCACTCACATACCACCAACAACACATACCACACATATACCCAAATGCACATGTCCACTTTCCTTCACACAGAGCTCTGAGATATTCAAATAGTTAAAAGACAAAGGTAAAAATCCAACTCATAAAATCACCTAGTAGGAATCAAGAGAAAGGCTGACCATGTAAAACAGGCAACCCAATATTCATATACATCTGATGGGAAATTTTATACTTGTAGACAGGAGCAGAAAGGTTCTAAGAGCCAGAGGCAGTGATGGTTGCCATGAAACATCAGTTTCCAGACCTAGCAAAGCAGTTGGACTTTTGAACTCACAGCAGCAGAGAAGACATGCACAAGATCTGCACATGGACAAGAGTTGTGCAAGCTCAAGCCAGAGCAAGCACTGCCTTGATTACAAAGTCTATTGGCAACTGACAGCTTCTAAGGGAGGGAAAGTAAGTGTTGTTTTAAGGATATATTCCCTGGAAGGTCAGCCATGTTCCAGTGGAATTCCATGTATCCAACAGAAAATCTTTAGCACACACTATATTCAATGAGGTTTTTTTGTTTTGTTTTCTTTTGTTTTGTTTTTCTGGTTTTTTGAGTGGTTTTTTAAAAAGAAGATGTTATGCGGGGTGGTAGGGAAAAGACAGTTCTGGAAGGTGTTGAAGAAGGCAGGTGAATATTTTTATAACACATTGCATCAAATTATCAAAGAGTTTGTTAAGACAAGAGGAAAAACAAAACAACTTATGAAAATACACCTAAGAGTTTGAAATTAATTTTAAATTTATTATCAGAAATAAATCTTGTTATTTTGCTTTAGACTACAAGAATGAAATATATGTCCAAATAACAATTTATGTGTGAATGCTACTATCACTGTTACTTATAAAATTCAGACCTAATTGATCCAATTTTTATATTAAAATGAAAGTATTAAACATGCTTTTATATTTATAAAATTTATTTTATTTCTTAGAAGATAATTATTCATGGTCGAAACAGAATGAACTTCAAGATGATTCAAAAAGAAAGCATCAGAATGTACATGTCTGTATATGAAAATGAAGACATAGTCTAACAGCCAAGAAAATGGTAGAACTGATGGTTACCCTGTGCTAGAGGCAGAAGACATGATTGGGAGGAGCAGATAATAATTTTATGAAATGAAAGAAATATGTTGAGAAATCACCAGAATGCACTCAATGTACATTACATAGTACTCGCACTATGTTTCACATTGATTTCAGGCAAATGATGCCAGTTTGGAAGGATTCTGACTTCAAGGACAATGTTAACTTGATTTGCATTTCCCTGATGATTAAGGATGTTGACCATTTTTTCAGGTGCTTCTCACCCCTTTGTATTCCTCACTTGAGAATTTTTGTTTACCTCTGTACCCCATTTTTAATGGGGTTATTTGAGTTTCTGGAGTCCAGCTTTTTGAGCTGTTTGTATATATTAGATATTAGTCCCCTATCAGATTTAGGATTGGTAAAAATTGCCAATCTGTTGGTGGCCTATTTGTCTTATTGACAGTGTCTTTTGCCTTACAGAAGCTTTGCAACTTTATGAGGTTCCATTTGTCAATTCTTGATCTTACAGCACAAGCCATTGCTGCTCTGTTTAGGAATTTTTCTCCAGTGCCAATATCCTCCAGGCTTTTCCCCACTTTCTTCTTTATAAATTTCAGTGTCTTTGGCTTTATGAGGAGGTCTTTGATCCACTTAGACTTGAGCTTTGTACAAGGAGATAAGAATGGGTCAATTCACATTCTTCTACATGATAACTGTCATTTGTGCCAGCACCATTTGTTGAATATGCTGTCTCATTTTCCACTGGATGATTTTTGAGATTCTACATCACTCCAGTCAGAATGGCTAAGATTAAAAATTCAGGTGACAGCAGATGCTGGCAAGGATGTGGAGAAAGAGGAACATTCCTCCATTGCTGGTAGGATTGCAGCCGGTACAACTACTCTGGAAGTCAGTCTGGTGGTTCCTCAGAAAATTGGACATAGTACTACCAGAAGATCCAGCAATACCTCTCCTGGGCATATACCCAGATGATGTTCGAACTGGTAAGAAGGACACATGTTCCACTATGTTCATAGCAGCCTTATTTGTAATAGCCAGAAGCTGGAAAGAAACCAGATGTCCCTCAACAGAGAAATGGATACAAAATATATGGTAAATTTATACAATGGAGTACAACTCTGCTATTAAAAACAATGAATTTATGAAATTTTTGGGCAAATGGATGTATCTGGAGGATATCATCCTTAGTGCGGTAACACAATCATAAAAGAAGTAACTAGATATGCATTCACTGATAAGTGGATATTAGGACAGAACGTTATAATACCCAAGATACAATTTGCAAAACACAAGAAAATTAAGAAGAAAGAAGACCCGCATGTGGATATTTCATTCCTCCTTAGAATAGGGGAAAAAACAAAACAAAACAAAACAAAACAAAAACAAAAACATGAAAGGAGTTATAGAGACAAAGTTTGGAGCTAAGATGAAAGGATGGACTAACCAGAGACTACCCCACCAGGGGATCCATCCCATAATCAGTCACCAAACCCTGACACTGTTGCATATGACAGCAAGAGTTTGCTGAAGGGACCCTGATATAACTGTCTTTTTAAGGCTATGCCAGTGCCTGGCAAATACAGAAGTGGATGCTCACAGTCATTTACATGATGGAACACAGGGCCCCCAAAGGAGAAGCTGGAGAAAGTACCCCAGGAGCTAAAGAGGCCTGAAACCCTATAAAAGGAACAACAATATGAACTAACCAGAGCCCGTGTCTCTAGCTGCATGTGTAGCAGAAGATGGCCTAGTCAGCCATCATCGGGAAAAAATGCCCCTTGGTATTGCAAATTTTATATGCTCCAATACAGGGAACACCTGCACCAAGAAGTGTGAGTGGGTGGGTAGGGGAGAAGGGCGGGGGGGGGGGAGGATATAGGGAACTTTCGGGATAGCATTTGAAATGTAAAATAAGAAAATATCTAATTAAAAAAATGATATTTTTAACTTGACAAAGGTCTTTTAAACCTGAGAATCTCAAGGTTAGGCAGGGTGTTTTCAGCATCAGACCCATTTCACAGATTGATAAAATTCCTGAACTCTTTAAATGCTAATTTTTTATGTACACACTGCATTTGAAACAGAAGTAATTCATTCAGAGTTTTCAAGATACAGGAAAGCAAGCAAACAACACATTGAAGATGTCAGAGTGCAGGAGCAAAGGCTTTCATAATTTTACATGAACTTGAGATATTTAGCTCAGTCAATATTTTATTTTAAATTTTTTATTAATTGGTTTCATTTAAGAAATTGTTTGAGCCGGGCATGGTGGCGCACGCCTTTAATCCCAGCACTCGGGAGGCAGAGGAAGGCTGATTTCTGAGTTCGAGGCCAGCCTGGTCTACAAAGTGAGTTCCAGGACAGCCAGAGCTACACAGAGAAACCCTGTCTCGAAAAAAAAATTGTTTAACAAAAAATTAAACCTCAAAATAGATCAAATCACCTGGGCGGTGGTGTCATACATCTTTAATCCCAACACTTGGGAGACAGAGGAAGGTGGATTTCTGATTTGGATGACAGCCTAGTCTATGGAGCTAATTCTAGAACAGCCAAATGCTACTCAAAGAAACTTACCTTACCTACCTTGAAAATCACACACACACACACACACACACACACACACACACACACACACAATCAAGTCATTCAGTCCAAGCACTCACATATTTCAGTATTTGATAATTTGTTGGTGTATGCTTATTTTGAGACGGTTCTTCTTAAAACTCCTGTGCAGCCCAGAGTTACCTTAATTCCCATCAAATTCTTGACTCCCAACTCCACTTTCCAAATTCTGGGTTTAGGTGTGTGTCACCACACCATTCTCTTTGTCGTTTATTTGCTTACTTTAGATTTTGAACTCCAGAGCCAGACAATTGAGTTTTTTCCTTGATCTATCTATACTGCCAGTGTTAACTGGGAGAGATTAGAGCATCTCTATATCACTTAGGTTTTCTGTCTTTAGGCTGTGGGTGTGACACCATCTACTTCAGAAAGATGCAGAGGATTTACTACATTAACATATATTAGTGTCTTGCTCCTTGCATCAGTAACCATTATTAGTAGCATTGCCATTATAACTGCACTCCTTAACCTCTATAAATATGATACACTCACAAGATGAGCCAAACTTACAAAACCAATGCTATGTTGAAGGGTATGGTATGATTATGATTGTTATGTCAAAGAATTACTAGAAATTAATGTGGACAGTTGATATGCCCTCTATTTTCAACTTGCCCATTATATATTTGATTTCAGGAAGATATCATTTTTATTATACTTGGAAAGGGTATACTGTGGAAGGTATATTTTTGGGGTGTGTGTGTATGTATGTATGTTTGTGATCACCATATATGGATGCATGTCAAAAGCCCGGTCAACCTTGGGCGTTGTCTTATTTTTTTTTCACTTTTTAAAAAATTAGATATTTTCTTAATTTACATTTCAAATGCTATCCTGAAAGTTACTTATACCCTCCCCCAGCCCTGCTCTCCTACCCACCCACTCGGATTTCTTGGCCCTGGCATTCCCCTGTATTGAGGCAGATAAAGTTTGCAATACCAAGGGGCCTCTCTTCACAATGATGGCCAACTAGGCCATCTTTTGCTACATATGCAGCTAGAGAAATGAGCTCTGGGGGTTCTGGTTAGTTCATATTGTTGTTCCTCTTATAGGGTTGCAGACCCCTTCAGCTCCTGGAGTGCTTTCTCAAGCTTCTCCATTGGGGGCCCCGTGTTCCATCATATAGATGAGTGTGAGCATCCACTTCTGTATTTGCCAGGCACTGGCATAGCCTCATATGAGACAGCTATATCAGGGTCCCTTCAACAAACTCTTCCTGTCATAGGCAATAGTGTCTGGGTTTGGTGACTGATTATGGGATGGATCCCCTGGTGGGGTAGTCTCTGGTTAGTCCATCCTTTCATCTAAGCTCCAAACTTTGTCTCTGTAACTCCTTTCATGGTTATTTTGTTCCCGATTCTAAGGAGGAGTGAAGTGTCCATATGTTGGTCTTCCTTCTTCTTGATTTTCTTGTGTTTTGCAAATTGTATCTTGGGTATTCTAACGTTCTGTGCTAATATCCTCTTATCAGTGAGTGCATATCTAGTGACTTCTTTTGTGATTGGGTTACCTCACTAAGGATGATATCCTCCAGATACATCCATTTGCCCAGGAATTTCATAAATTCATTGTTTTTAATAGCAGAGTATACTCCATTGTGTAAATGTACCACATTGTCTGTATCCATTCCTCTGTTGAGGGACATCTGGGTTCTTTCCAGCTTCTGGCTATTATAAATAAGGCTGCAATAAACATAGTTGAATGAGCATGTGTTCTTATTACCAGTTGAAACATTTTCTGGGTATATGCCTAGGAGACGTATTGCTGGATCTTCCGGTAGTACATATCATCTTGACCTTGTTTTATGAGGCAGATCTTTTCACTGGGTTGAAGCTTGATGATTAAATTATGCTAGCTAGCCAACGAGTCCCCAGGGATGTGAAAGTATTTGCCTTCCTAGCACTAGATTAATAGGCATGTATCAAGACACCTACCTTTTTTACATTAATTCTTGGGAGTGAACTCATGTTTTTACTCTTGCATGGCATTCACTTTACAAATTCAACTTTTATCACAGCCTAGAAGTTTTGTTGTTTTAACTTCAAGGGTAGAGCCATTCTATATAAGTGGTATCTATTTGAAATTTATTGGCTGATAAGCAAATAAATGAATGAAGTAATTTCCACCATCTTAACACAGAAGGTTGGAAACAAACCATTATTCATGTTTATCAGGAAGTTAATTGGAATAACTAGCTGTTTTCATTAGGAACCTTTTGTAAATATTTAAATCCTTTGAAAGTGTTGATCTTGGCTGTGATATAAAGAGACTACTTTTGTTGGAGACATGAGTGAAGATACATCTATTTGTGTTTAGAGGAGGGTCTTATATCAATAGTAATCTTACTGAATTCAAATCACAACTCTGGTAGGAAGTGACTGCTGAGTCCTTAGGCATAGGACATTGAGAAGGCATTTTCTTGTGTCTTTCCTTAGCTTGTTGCTTGTCTCTACAGGCAAATGGTTAAATTCAATACATATCCAAAGCGAATTTGAAAGTATTTAGCTTTAAGTGTGTCTTTATGATAAGAAAGTGTCATTTTTCTTCTTTTTCTGGTGATCTGAGTGGATGTTTTTCTATTTTTCAGGTTGGTAACTTATGAGCAGAGTTCATGGAAGACATGTTTCCAAGAAATCATGTATCAGGGGAGGATTGTAAACCATTTATTCATATATTAACTTGCAGGAGGTTTCACACTCGCAGGAAGTAATCTTTCACACTGAAGATTCATCTGGCATTGCTACACACATGGGAACATAAAGATTCTTCCTGGAAAGTGAGATCATATCCATATTGATCTGAAACCATAACTACCATAGTAGCACATGAACGCTGTGTAAAATAATCACACTATGATATAATCTTTTGAGAAAGCTGTAAGGCATTAAGGTGGATGGACCTTTTATTCTTATGTACTGTGCTGAGGATAAAAGGTAAATGACTAGCGTATAAATACGAAAAATTATTCCAGGTAAAATTGGAAACATTTTTAACATTTCAATATTTGTCCACTGATCAGAAAGAAAAAAAAAACTTATGTAGTGTGCAATAAGCAACAAATATCAAGAATAAGTAGAAATGTTTCTAGAAAGATAAAAATTGGTCCATTGAAACACTGGAAAATTTGTTATTTGAAAGTGCAAAGCAAATATATTTATATATAAAATACATGTAAAACTATGAAGACTAATCATTGAACAATAACTCAGAGAGAAGAAAACTAGACTAACTTTACAAGGTGTGTTAATAGTTATCATGTCAACTAGACTGCATTTATAATTACCTATCTGATTAAAGAGGCACAGATGTGGGAGTGTCTGCTTTAGCCTCTCAAGAAAGGATTGACTAAGGAGGCAGTACCTGAAGGTGGGAATCCTGGACAAATGAGAAAGGGGAGAAAAGAAGGAGAGCTGAAGTGCACACTCACTTTGTCTCTGTGCTTCCTAGCTGACAAGAAGGAAGGCTTCTCCCTAGCAATAATCTTCTAAGTGCATTAGGCCAAGAAACCACACTGAACCCTCTGTCGTCCAAAATAAATCCTATTCCCGTAATTTCTTTTAATTAGGTATTAATCACAGCAATGAGAAAACTGACTAATATAAAGAATTGGAGTCTGTTAGTCTGGGACATCAATATGTTGCATAATTTTTATCCAATAAAACAATCTAAAGACCATTTTACATAATTTTAATAAGAAGGATATAGGAACCCAAAGAGGACAGGGACTCCACAGGAGCCAACAGAGTCAGCTCTCCTGTACCCATGGGGGCTCTCAGAGACTGATCCACCAACTGAAGAGGATTCAAGTAATGGACCTAAATCATCCTGGACATATTAGCAGAAGTGAAGTTTGACCTTCACACAGATCCCCCAACAACTGAATCTGTTGCCTGCCTGCATGCCTGCCTGCCTGTGGATCATGTTCCTCTAAGTGGGCTGCCTTGTCTGGCCTCAGTGGGAGAGGATATACCTAATCTTGCAGTAAAGTGATGTATGTGAGTGGGGGTGGGGTGGAAGTTGATACCTGGGGGAAGGTTTCCCCCTTCTCAGAGGAGAAGGGGAGAATGGTGGAAGGATCTATAGTGCTACTGGTAGAAGGGGGGGGGGCTGATATTGGTATGCAAAGTGAATAAATTTTAAAAAATGAAAGAAGAATACATCTGTAAATCAATTTAAACAAAGGATTGGAGAGTAATCAGTGAAATTATAAACAAAATATTAAATAAGATGTCATTTTATAGTCTTTCAAAAACTAGCTTCTTAGCTAAATTAGTAATTAGATATCATTATACAACTTTGAGAAGTGACAGACTCAGTAATATATTTTTCTTATAATTATATCGATTATTGACATAGTTACTGAAAAACTCAGGCATTAGAATTCTCATGTTTATGTTATTTATACATATGGAAGGTAGAATTATATTTAAATATCTCTATACAGAAAATTATTCTCTGAAAACATTTCCATAATTTTATTACTTGGTTTGCTGAATATATGCTTTCTAACTAGCTGTAAGTAAACATTGTTGTCCCCTTTGTTGGAATTCTAACGTTATAATGTGTGTCCTAGGGAATAGAGACCAATTTTGAGAATTTCAAAAATAACAAATCTTTTTTCAAGTCATAAGTGATGAAGTTGTGGGGAGTCAGGTTTTAAAAACAGGAGAAGCTAGGAGGCCAGGAAACACATATCATTCATTATCAGAATAAGTTCACCAGGCACCAGAAAGAAGTTAGACTAACCTTAGTCATGTTAACAATTTAATTCTCACAAAAATATGAAGTTTTGGGGCAAGAGGATATTTTAAAAGATGAATTAGCTTATAAATGCAAAATGAGACAGTATTTATGGATTTTAATGTGTCTGTCAGGCTTAATTCATCCAAGAAGTTCTTCTTACTAAAGTCAATTATCTTTTCTCATTAACCTAATTCAATAGAGTTTCTCAGCACACGATTCTTGAGTACCTTACAAAATTTAATATTTGACCAGATTTATGCTGGCATTTCTGTAATTAATGATGTTTTCATTTATTTCTCTTCCTGCTTTTATCCTAATTATGTTCTCAATTTCTAATAGGCTTCTTCTTTTCTACTCAACATATGATTATTCTTTTAAACTAAATGACTTAATGTGAAGACTGAAGCAAGTATATTTTAGACATGTTCTCAGTCTACCTGAATCAGCTTTACATCCTGATAGAGAGTTCAGTGTGACCTCAGATTTTGCCTTCTTGTCATGTCTGACTGCTAGTGTGGAATGTCTTGCAACATTACACTCCAAGGTATCTCTGAAATGAACGGATCACTCAGCACGAGATTCAGAAATTCAGCAAGGACGCACTTCTAAGTACAGATTTCTCCTAACCGTTGGCGAACCGGCTGGATACTGTGAGCTACACCTTGTCAGTGGCCCCGCTGAGAAATGCCCACATGCATTTTACAGTTCCTGGACGTGCAGCATCCTCTTCTTTGAAACTATCTTGCTTATTTGTTATGCCCTTGCTTTCCCTTTTCCTTAATGTCTCCTGGTCCTACTCTCCTAACTCCTAGAGTTAACTTCCAAATAAATGACAAGCATTTACTTCAGACATTATTTTCAGTGGAGTGAAAACTAGTACAAGCAGATGCATGTTGTACGACGGCATTTGTGCAGTTTCACATAACAGGAGACCTCCGGTCTTCCCTTTCGGTATTGGATGGATAAACCAGACATATACATATATTAGAGCTCTCCTACAATGAAGAGGAGAGGAGAAATAACAAGACTATAGTATGACTCCTAAGCCAAGGCTATCAACCGACTCACAGCAAGCCAAGTGAATTTAATGGCTTAAGAAAATCCCTACAATAAGGTAAATTCCCCGGTCCCTTTGCAATGTTATTTCTGATCTTCAGAGCTGATCGAAACTACAAACACTTAGGTCTCAAACACTTTTCTACCCTCATTGTCCCCTTCCCTTTGCCCTTCAATCTTTTCCCTGTGTTCATGTGAATATGGGCGATTAAGTGTTGCATTATTCGCAAAGCTGACCAATAGAGTAGAGAGCAGCCTTGATATTTTCCTTCCTCTTGGAGAAAAGGTTTCAGCAGGTCTTAGAATTCGAAACCGGAAACTCTGACTTATTTTTGCCATTTTAGCCTGTCATGGGTAATTAGCGCATACCTGTAGAGGCAAACAATCAATTCTCAGGAAAAGAAATGAAAAAAAAAAAATCACTCAAATACTAAGCTCTTCATTGTACTAAATAAAATCATCACATGAATCTACCTTCCTTTTCCTAGGTTGGCTTCAACGACTAACATTCCTCGATTGCCTAATGTGTTAGCGTGTGTTTATGCATACGTTTGTATAAACATAAACATTTCTGGGTGATATTTAAATGCTACAGATTCTGACAGAAATAAAAAAAATATATCAGTGGGAAGAGAGGCCCCTTGGTTATGCAGACTTTATATGCCCCAATACAGGGGAACGCAGGGGCCAAGGGGTGGGAGTGGGTGGGTAGGGGAGCAGGGCCGGGAGGGGGGAGGATATAGGGAACTAGCTGGATAACACTTGAAATGTAAATGAAGAAAATATCTAATAAAAGTAGAAAAAAAAAAAAAGAAAAAGAGATAGACTGTACCTTGAAAAAAAAAAAAGAAGGTTGGAATGTATAACTTTGTAATAAATTGAAAGATTAAATAAAGTTTAAAATTTAAGTTTAAAAAAATATATATATATTCAAGGACCTTATCTCACCCAGCTACAGGACAGATATGGCTTCAAAAAAATTGGTACTGAAGAGAAAGTACATAAAAGGGTGATATTTTTAGATTAAAAAATAATTTTATTAGTTTTTACCCTAAGGCCAAAGATCATTCCAATAAAATAAAATAGAGGAAAGACAAGGAGGTTAAAGTATATGAAAATTTTTTTAAAGTGGGAGATGTTTTTGAATTTTTTTCTTTTCTTTATTCTGTCATACAATACAACCCTACCACAACATTCCCTCTTTCTCCTCCCTTGCCTTCCCTCTATAATAGACAAAAATTTAAAATATTTGAAAATTTGGCCTAATTTACAAAACTTTTATTGTGTTTAACATCTTTTTATTTTAGGTATTTTCTTAATTTACATTTCAAATGCTATCCCGAAAGTTCCCTATACCCTACCCAAGTCCTGCTCCCCTACCCACCCACTCCCTCTTTTTGGCCCTGGCATTCCCCTGTATTGGGGCATAGAATGTTTGCAATACCAAGGGACCTCTCTTACCGATGATGGCCAACTAGGCCATCTTCTGCTACATATGCACCTAGAGACACAAGCTCTCGGGGTTCTGGTTAGTTCATATTGTTGTTCCTCTTATAGGGTTGCAGACCCCTTCAGCTCCTGGGGTACTTTCTCTAGCTTCTCCATTGGGGGCCCTGTGTTCCATCATATAGATGACTGTGAGCATCCACTTCTGTATTGTCTAGGCACTGGCATAACCTCATATGAGACAGTTATATCAGGATCCCTTAAGCAAACTCTTGCTGGCATATGCAATTGTGTCTAGGTTTGATGGCTGATTATGGGATGGATCCCTGGGTGGGGTAGTCTCTGTTTAGTCCATCCTTTCATCTTAGCTCCAAACTTTGTCCCTGTAACTCCTTTTATGTGTATTTTGTTCCCTATTCTTCTAAGGAGGAGTGAAATATCCACACGCTGGTCTTCCTTCTTGATTTTCTTATGTTTTGCAAATTGTATCTTGGGTATTCTGAGATTCTATGCTAATATCCTCTTATCAGTGAGTGCATATCTAGTGACTTCTTTTGTGATTATGTTACCTCACTAAAGATGGTATCCTTCAGATACATCCATTTGCCCAAGAATTTACACAATGGAGTACTACTCTGCCATTAAAAACATGAATTTATGTGTTTAACTTCTTTAATCTTCTGGAATAGATGATAAAGTTGTACCATAACAAGAAAAATCAATTCACTTTTAGCTTCCTTAGTTGAATAAACTTCTACCAGTTCTTCTGATTCTAAAACCTACACATTTTAGAAACCCTCTATTAACTGCTTGCAAAATTATATAATGTTAATTTTAAAACTGTATGAGCTATGTAAAATGAAGAGAAGTATACTTGTATAAATGGTGTTCATCATAACTACAAATCCAATACTGGTAATAGAGTTTACAATTAGTCTCCACAACAAGGAAAACCTAGTAGAATGTAAGTGAAAATCAAGTGATTTCGTCAATGGAAATTAAAGGCATCAAAGGACTTTGTCAGCTTGGAACAAAAAGACTGTATCAAGTTCTTCAAAACATCTGATTTCCTACAAAGTTTTCAAATGTGCCAAGTATCATACATCCTTGTTGAATGCAGAGAAACTGGATGAGGCTCAACTTCAACTGCAGGGACAATCATTTACCCCAAATAACTACATTCAGAATTCCCTAAGTAGTTGCAATTTTTCACTAATTTATTTCCTAAAGTGTTTTACAATTTTGTATATATAATATAAAATTAACATCGTTTTACTATTAATTATATATAAATTAATTATTAATTAATTAATAATATTATTGATTATATATAATTAACATTATATAATTTTACATATATCTGATATATATAAAACTATCTCAGATATATGAAAGGAACTCTAGTGTTCCTGATGACTGCTGTTGCTCTGAAGTTCATCTGCTGTCTCTTCTATTTAACATTCAATTTCTCTTTCTGTGGATATATTTCCCTCGTTACTCAGTGCTAATCATACCATAATAAAATGAAACTGGGGCTGGTGAGATGGCTCAGCAGGTAAGAGCACCCGACTGCTCTTCCGAAGGTGATAAGTTCAAATCCCAGCATCCACATGGTGGCTCACAACCATCCGTAATGAGATCTGGCGCCTTCTTCTGGAGTGTCTGAAGACAGCTACAGTGTACTCATATATAATAAATAAAATAAATCTTTAAAAAAAATTTAAAAAAAAATAAAATAAAATGAAACTGATGAGGTTCTCGGGAATGAGGAGTGGAGGTGGTCATGAGGCTTTGGAAGGCAAGGAACAGGCCTTCTGTTTGGGCTGTAGGGCTATGAGAGAGGATCTAGACAACATAACCACATAAGGCCATAAAAGCCTACATGGTCCTTTGAGGAAATTGTTCTTTGCAAGACTTGACCTTGAATTTGGAATTATATGAATAGATAAATGTATCCTGTGGTCCAATGACTGATGTATTAATTAGCCAGGGTGAATTTGGGGATATCAAGGATAGAAAATTCAAATGATTTCAGGAAGGAACGACATAGAAAAAAAAGAAAGGATGAATGCACAGAAAACAAGCGAATGATAGATGGGTTTATCTTGTAATAGAAAGGCTTTATCATCTAGAAACAGATAGTATTAGAAGTAGAGAACATGAGGCTTTGGAATTGCTAGGGTGAGGAAACAAAGATTAGAGAATTAAAAGACAATGCACAAGCATATAAACAGGAGTACTTTGTTCTCCTAGCTACCTGAAGGATTGGAGATGACAATACCTAAAGAGATATTGGAGAGAGCTAGCTGCTTTACTTGCACACATTTAAAAACTTTCTAAGAAATCACTTTAACCCTAGCAGTCTGTCACCTTTCTGTTCTTACCCAAAAGTAGTTACTAAAGACTGCTGTCTTCTGTACCAGAAAACTGCAAGAGCTGTGCCTAGCTATTCATGAACAGCAGGCTGAGTAAACCTATAAGGAAATGTGCTTTTGCTCTGTGTTTTGTTTCTCTTTTAAGGAAGCAGATGATGGGACTAATGATCCATGACTCATAAAATTTATGTAAATTTAAGAATTTCTAAAAAATATTATTAATAATGAGCAAAGGCTTGATGATGTAGCTTTAGTAAATAAAAGACTGGATCCAGGCTCTCTGGTCAGGAGAAGGAAAAAGGAGAAGGAAAAATGATGAGAATCCTTGGGGAACAGAGAGAGCACTTGAACAGCTTGCATCCACTTCTGACTCTAAGTCATTATTAAATCAGTGCTGCTCCCATTCCCTCTCTCTCAAGCCCCTCCTCATGCTGAGGTTGGACATTAGCAGTTGACTTCATTACTTGCCACCCCTTGTGCAGCTGGAAACTGGAAACCTGACTGAGAGTGACAGAAGTATAAGAAAGACAGACTCAAGTAATGCAGAGCTGGGGTCAGGTGGGCCCAGCATTCAAATAGAGGTGTGCTAACAGCACAGCCTGTTTGTTATATACAGCATGAGTGAGCAGGAAGGGTAACTCATCTCAGTGTGAGATCTCTGTAGGGAAGCAGTCTCAGGGGGATATAATCATTCAGTCACCCAGGACGAGGAAACAACAGTCTCTATTCTTGTGCATACTTTTTTTGAACTGAAAGGTCAAACATATATTAACACTCATACCTGGACGAAGGGAAGGACTTACCCTTCTCCTGCAGCAGACCCAAAGAAAACCTTGCCACTCCTGTGAGTCTAGGACATTGAGGTCCTCAATATGGCCATGCTTATGTATGAACAACCATGCATACCAGGGTATACTCACTCCCTACAATTATTAATATTTTATGAATAAAATATTTCCTTGAATGAATTGCAAAGGTTCTAATTCGTTGAATTAGCAAGATTGCTTTATTAGGAGACTGTTCCAATACATATATCCCACCCTTATGTAAGCTCTGGATTCTTCATTTTTACATCTATCTGAATATTGTAACCAATGCACTAGCATTCTGTTCATTAAGAAGCATGCATATTTTCTGTTTACAGCTTGATCCTGCTTCAGGCTTCTAGAATACTTCCTTTCATGAACCATCCTATGTAAGATTACTCACACGCCAGCTTGGTCATTCTGTTGCTATGGTTTCCCAGCAGTCATTGGATATGCTTTGTTGCTTGAAATTATGCTTCAGCATATCCTTATAGAATTTCATTTTTCCACTGTGATTTTGGTTTGCTTAAAGCAGTTATTCGGCCAGCCATTGTAATCCATTTGTTTTTTACTAAGTTTATTTGACTGCAGCAGAAGTGAATGTTTTTCCAACATTGTGTTGGGTCAGAATTTATGGAGGCTTGTCATGTTAGGCAGACCCTACTGTAAAATTGCTACTGCATGGAGTTGAACAAGTGCCAGGATCTCAGAATCTGGTTTCATGCCACCCTGAATCTGGGACACACTATTTACCCAAGAAGAGATTCAAGGTGACACATCTGTCACTTGCACCTGAGGAGTTACCTTTTGTCCACTGTGACATGTTGGAAGTACTGACATTTAGAATAACATCTAAATCTGTGGCTCACAGTCAAATTATAAATTGTACACTAACACCATTCTACGGGCTATTAGCTTGGATAGGAGCATTTTGCTCTGTTGGTGACACACTTTACTAGCTAGCCTTCCTGAGAACATGCTGGCTTTCTTTATTTTGTTCTCCATTTCCTTGACAACATGCTGTGTAATGATATTTTGCCAAAATAATACAATTCAATAGTAGATTCTATTTTTCATCCCCAGTAAAGAATTTATGTTCTTCTATTATGGTTTTTTACCTCTGTAGACTTTAGAGTTATCATCAAGTACCTCACTAAATGGTAATCAATAAATATTTATTCAAGTAATTTTATGAAAATATCAAATTAAAAATAAAAGAATAAAATCTGTTTCCTGAGACATTGTCCTGTTCTGTATCCCAATTCAGGCTGTGATCAAATTTACTCTATACCACAGGCTAGCTTCACATGTTACTTCCACCTTAGCCTCCTGACAGATACGATTATAAGCATACCTCCACAATTTAAGCAATTTGATTTTAATTTTTGAATCAAATTTATTTTTACAAATTAATCCTCCTACAAGAACTTAACATTTAAATTTTAGAAAATTTTAAATTCTAGAAAATAACATGTAAAGTAAACAAGAGTACAGAGGAAAATATTTATTAATCTTCATAAGATCTTTAAAGCTATGATGTACCAAAGTTATACTTTACACACATGCACACTTTTTTAAATCTAGTGCATTAATATTTATATATTTCATTTTATGTCAAATACTTTTATAATCTTTACATGCTAAATGATATCTAAGGTACATTTTTTCCATAAAACTTAAAACACTAATTCTAGATATTAGGAGAGAAGCCTACAATGCCCATTCTCTTAAATTTATCCATGGCTACAGACTATAAGTCAATTACTGATTAACTAAAACCCTTGAACGGACTGGTAATTATTTGACATGGATAGTTAAGCAGGTGACTCTATCAACTAACTTGTAGAGGAATTTTAATCATGCAACATGGATATTTTGGCAATGGATCACATCCAAAGATGTTCTTTCAACCCAGTATATGTCCTTTCTAAATGAAACAGTGACTTGTGGAATGGTCAACCAATGAGAAGCCCAACTTGAGACTCATCCTATGGTTAGGCACCAATCCCTGACACTACTAATAACACTATTAATTATTAATGATACTGTAAGTTATACTTACAGACATGAGCCTAGCATAACTGTCCTCTGAAGGGCTCTACCCAGCAGTTGACTGAAACAGATGAAGATACCCACAGCCAAAAATTTGATGTGAGTCAGGGACCCTTATAGAAGACTTGGGGGCAGGATTAAAGGCCCAGAAGGGGATAGGAAACCCACACGAAGATCAACAGTGTCAACTCACCTGAAGGTCTTAGAGCTCTCAGAATCTGAGCCACAACCAAAGTACATACACAGGCTGGAACAAGGACCCTGGCACATATGCAGCAGAGCGCTGTGCTGTGTGGCCTCAGTGGGAGAGGATTCACCTAATCTAGTAGAGACATGACACAGCAGGATGTGAGGATATAGAGTCACCTTCTTGGAGGTAAAGGGGAGGGACTGTGGGGGAAGGGACTCAGAGGCAGGGAGGCACTTGGGGTGTAAAAAAATCATTTAAAAATGATTCAATAAGTCTTACAGTGTCAATTTTTATATTCAATTAGATTTTATTATTATGTATTTCACTATGGCAAGCAAAATTTTTTATATTACTGGTAGTTCCAATATGCACAGGTTTAAGGAAAAGTACTTTGCACCATCAGTGCCACATATTGGGCATATGTTCAATGCTAAATGTTAAAAGACTATATTTTCTATTGAAAATAGATTATCAGTCATATATTCACCTTTAAAATCAATTTATCCTTGCGGATTTCTTATGGTGTAAAATCTGAATCACTCTTACATGACCTTGAAATGAACTCTTTAAAAGCTTTACTGTCAAAAATCTAGAGTAATATTTGGACACTATCTAAACTACTATTTATGATTTAACAAAAATTTTATTGAAGTCATTCATGTATTTTGATATACTAAGATACATAAGTGCTATATATTTAGGGTTTTTGATAGCTAGGTTATAAAACATATATTTTGGTAGTCTGTTTTTTAATTGACAAACCCAAAAAACTGGCTAGACAATGAATTGATCAATTAATAAATTTATTTGGTAATAATTATTTGTCTCAAATAAACTACTAAGTAGCTTTATTTTAAACAATTAATCAATATATTAACATGAATTTGGATTGAATTTTGATCCTTGGTATATATTTTTAAGTGAGTAGATATAATATTAATTTAAATGACCATGTTTGGGTATGAGAAATGAGAGATAAAAGTCCTACAAGAAACTGCTACTATAAATTGTGTTTGAATTTATAGAAAGTGCTCCTACTGTTGATTGAAGCTGAGATATAATTAATAAATGGTATTGTGAAGAAATAATTAAAATGTATGTTACTTATATATGAAAACAAAATGGCCATTTGAAAACAAGTATACACTAAAATGTGCAGGCATGGATCTAACAAAAGATGGATAGCAATAGCAGTCATCAGACGGCAATTAAAATCAAGGATGCAAAGTGAAGTTAGACACACTTTTCAATTCATCCTTGAAGTCTCCTATTTTAGATGGTATGTAGGAGCAATAAAGCTCAAAGGAGTCTAAAAGGTGTTGATGAGAAAGAGGTTTTCAATGGGAGAGTAATCATGTGTGTCCAGTTAAATAGCACACTTTTAACTGGGCCATCATATTTCAACACTACATATCTTTCCTCTCCCCCAAACTCTTAAGGTTTCTGGTTTAATATTCATCTCTGTGCTTGGTATTTTAAGTCATGTATGTGCAACAATTCATTCTGTCATGGAGATTTTATTTTCACCCCTAATAAAATGTCTATCAAAGAAAGTTTTCTGCTATTCATCTTTATATGCCGTATAAAATATACTCAATATAATTCTGAAAATATACTCAGAAATAATTTTTAATCGCATCATATTATTTTAATAAGAATGTCATCATATCCAACATTAAAATGCAAATGTAAATATGGATGAAGTATTTAAATGAGTCTTTCATCATCAAGCCAACACTAAACTTTGTTGCTGACGTCTACAAATAGTTTCCATATTTGAATATATATTATTTCATTTTTTCTCCTCAAAAGTTCTTCTTTGACTGACTTTTAATCATCATTTTCTGAAAACACAGTTAAACTAATATGCTAGTCCTAAACAGAAAACTTGCAAAGAACCAGGTCAACCTTGTGTGTTTTCTTGAATATTCAAGAACATCATACACTGAACAATTACTCAATTTTTTTGTTGTTGTTAAATGTTGAAATTAGCTGCTGAGAATAATTGGGATTTGTATTTTGTTGG